>JARQWZ010007108.1:0-2500 GCA_033150135.1 Gobio occitaniae
TTCTGAAATAAAAATCAAATAAGTTACATTTAAATTTAATATAAATGAGTAATAAATGAATAATAAGTAAAATAAAAATATTAATATTTAAGTGTATTTATACTGTATTTTACATAATTTATAAAATATAATAAAAATAAAACAAAATTGTAATTATTTATAGGTGATTAGTATTTCAATAAATGTATAACAAAATATTATGACTAGGGCTGTCAAAAGATTAATCGCGATTAATCGCATCCAAAATAAAAGTTTGTGTTTACATAATATATGTGTGTGTACTCTGTTAATTATTATTTATATATAAATACACACACATTCATGTATATATTTAAGAAATATTTGCATGTATTTGTATGTATATAATCTATAATATATATAAATATAAATGTTTTATATATAAAAATAATATTTTTTTCTTAAATATATACATGCTTGTGTGTGTATTTATATATAAATAATAATTAACAGAGTACACACACATATATTATGTAAACACAAACTTTTATTTTGGATGCGATTAATCGCGATTAATCTTTTGACAGCCCTAATTATGACACATGCATGAATGAATCTACACATGATTATTTAAATTCTGAAATAAACATAAATAATTTACATTTAATATAAATGAGTAATAAACAAACAATAAGTGTATTTATACTGTATTTTATATTAAAATATAAAAATAAAATAGTAATTGTTTATAAATGAATAATATATAATTAAATGTATAAGTAAAAAATATATATTGTTTGAATTTTAAATAATATTTAATTAAATATATGTTTTTTAAACTGCTGAAAGGTTGATGAATCTGCTCAAGTCTCTGCTCGTGTTGCGCTGATATGATCTGAGAGCATGAATATAATCTATCTGTGAGTCTGATGATAACCTGCCACATCCTCAGCTCTTCAGGAGGACGGCCATCCCAGATCACATCCCCCATTAAGAGCCGCGGCCCTCCACTCGTCCTCCAGGGGCCGGACTGGGAAACGCTTTCTCACGTGAAGGAGCTGTTAAACGGCTGCGCTTCACACACGTTCGTCATGCGCCGAGATGTTGTTCATTAAGTGACATTTACAACAACCCTGAGAGAATGAAGACGCATCCCAGGCCTCAGAGGAGCAGATTCCTCATCTCAGTGTGTGTGTTCAGGGACGTCCCGTCAGCAGGAGCTCATCATTACAGGGAGACTTCAGCCCAAAATCACACCAATCCGTCATCATTTACTCACTCGTGTCCTTCCCAAACCTGGACGACTTCAAAACGGCTCTTTACCATACAATCAGAGTGATCGAGGACACTCCAAAATAACACACACACACACACATACACTCACCTAAAGGATCATTAGGAACACACACTAATACTGTGTTTGACCCCCTTTCGCCTTCAGAACTGCCTTAAAGGGTTAGTTCACCCAAAAATGTAAATACTGTCATTAATTCCTCACCCTCATGTGGTTGGACACCCGTCAGACCTCCGTTCATCTTCAGACACAAATGAAGATATTTTAGTGTAAAGCTGATGCTGAGAAAGGCTTCAGATTGGCCTCCATTGGCATTCAGTACATTTACACTCACAAGACCCAGAAAAGGCACTAAAAACGTCGTTACAAAGTCCATCTCACCACAGTGACTCTACAATCATTTTACGATGCGACGACAATAGTTTTTGTGCGCAAAAAAAAAATCAAAATAACGCCTTTATCCAACTTGTTCTTGTCTTCCGTGTGTGCCTCCACGACGCATGAGCGAGAATATGACGCAGATCCGGCGTTCGGACACATGACCCAGAAGAGATTAGTTTACAAGCAGAGGAAGACGCGCGTATCTCAGCTGTTGAATTCTACATTGATCGTGCTTTAGGTCTCGGCGTAGTTCTCAAAATGGGACTAAAGTGCGAATTTCATGGATTCCCGAACCCCGGATCTGCGTCATATTCTCGCTCATGCGTCGTGGAGACACACACAGAAGACAAGAACAAGTTGGACAAAGGTGTTATTTTGATTTTTTTTTGCGCACAAAAACTATTGTCGTCGCATCGTAAAATTATTGTAGAGCCACTGTGGTGAGATGGACTTTGTAACGACGTTTTTAGTGCCTTTTATAATCGCGATTAATCGCATCCAAAATAAAAGTTTGTGTTTACATAATATATGTGTGTGTACTCTGTTAATTATTATTTATATATAAATACACACACAAGCATGTGTATATTTAAGAAAAAAATATTATTTTTATATATAAAACATTTATATTTATATAAATTATAGATTATATAAATGTATATACAGTATATACATGCAAATATTTCTTAAATATACACATGCTTGTGTGTGTGTTTATATATAAATAATAATTAACAGAGTACACACACATATATTATGTAAACACAAACTTTTATTTTGGATGTGATTAATCGCGATTAATCTTTTGACAGCCCTAGTTTTTATATATGAGATGCGAGTTCAGCGCGGACGCACAAGTGGTTGCTG
>JARQWZ010007108.1:10000-32500 GCA_033150135.1 Gobio occitaniae
TGTTCATTAATATTTACATATTTAGTCTTTTTTAATTGAATGATAAATAAATGTATAATTCATTCAGAAATGTATTTAAAACAATTATTTATGTATTTATTTAATAAACAAACAAACAAACAAATAAATATATACTCATTTAATAATTCAATAAAATTATTAATTGATGTATTTAAGCATTTATTTATTCATTCAGTCATTTATTAAACAAACAAATACATTATTTTTTAATCCAGCCATTCATTTATTTAGTCATTTATTCAATAATTTAAAAAAATAAATTATTTATTTATTTTGTCTTTTATTTAATAAACAAACAAATAAACAAATGACTCATTTATTAATTTATCATTTATTAATTTAATCATTTAGTTAAAAAAAAAACTAATAAATGAATGACTTGTTTAATAACATTTAATACAATAAATTATAAATAAATAAATAAATGAATGAATTAATTAATAAATAGATATGAACTTAAAATGACTCAATAACTGATGTGATCTCACAGACCCTGAGGTGAAGGTCTTCCACCGCTGCTTTTCTGATGTTCTGGAGTAACTAAATCATAAAATAAACACACGTCATAACTCATGCTCCGTTACACACATCACATGTTGAACATGTCAAACCCTCTGACATGAAAACACCCGCCAGACGCTTCACACGTCACACACTCTCTTTTCCTTCTGGAGCTTTTCTTTGAAATATATCCCACATTTAAAGTAAAAACACTTATTCTGCTGTGGAAAGTCATGCATCCAATCCAAACCGTTTGAGATCCCAGAGCCGGGAATTATGGGACATGAGAGATGTGAGGGTGTGTGAGCCAAACACAGCAGATTCTGTCAGTGTGTGTGTGTGTGTGTATAAAGGCCCATCTCCAGCCGTCTCAGGACGAGAGTTCAGTTTAAACTCAAGCACTCGAATCCAATTCAGTGGAGAGAGCAGAAACCAGAGCACTTCCTGCGGTCCAACACTAACACACACACGCCATCGGCCAATCAGACGCTCTGACCTTCAGCTCGAAGACAAGACCACGCCAGGTCATTAAACACAACTGGGACTGAACTAAAGGGATAGCTCACCCGGGAATGAAAATTACCCCATGATTTACTCGCCCTCAAGTCATCCGAGGTGTGTGTGTGTGTGTGTGACATTCTTCAGTCAGACGAACACAATCATATTAAAACATGTCCTGACTCTTCCCAGCTTTATAATGCCAACAACTGATTCTGTTTAGAAGTCCATAAAAGAGCATCTATCCATCATAAAAGTGCATCTATCCATCATAAAAGAGCATCTATCCATCATAAAAGAGCATCTATCCATCATAAAAGAGCATCTATCCATCATAAAACTGCATCTATCCATCATAAAAGAGCATCTGTCCATCATAAAAGTACATCTATCCATCATAAAAGAGCATCTATCCATCATAAAACTGCATCTATCCATCATAAAAGAACATCTGTCCATCATAAAAGTACATCTATCCATCATAAAAGTGCATCTATCCATCATAAAAGTGCATCTATCCATCATAAAAGAACATCTATCATCATAAAAGTGCATCTATCCATCATAAAAGTGCATCTATCCATCATAAAAGTGCATCTATCCATCATAAAAGTACATCTATCCATCATAAAAGTGCATCTATCCATCATAAAAGTACATCTATCCATCATAAAAGTGCATCTATCCATCATAAAAGTACATCTATCCATCATAAAAGTGCATCTATCCATCATAAAAGTGCATCTATCCATCATAAAAGTACATCTATCCATCATAAAAGTGCATCTATCCATCATAAAAGTGCATCTGTCCATCATAAAAGAACATCCATCTATCCATCATAAAAGTACATCCATCCATCATAAAAGTACATCCATCCATCATAAAAGTACATCCATCCATCATAAAAGTGCATCTGTCCATCATAAAAGTACATCCATCCATCATAAAAGTACATCCATCCATCATAAAAGTACATCCATCCATCATAAAAGTGCATCTGTCCATCATAAAAGTGCATCTATCCATCATAAAAGAACATCTATCCATCATAAAAGTGCATCTGTCCATCATAAAAGTGCATCTATCATCATAAAAGTGCATCTGTCCATCATAAAAGTGCATCTATCCATCATAAAAGTGCATCTATCATCATAAAAGTGCATCTATCCATCATAAAAGTGCATCTATCCATCATAAAAGTGCATCTATCCATCATAAAAGTGCATCTGTCCATCATAAAAGTACATCAATCCATCATAAAAGTGCATCTATCCATCATAAAAGTGCATCTATCCATCATAAAAGTGCATCTATCCATCATAAAAGTACATCAATCCATCATAAAAGTACATCTATCCATCATAAAAGTGCATCTATCCATCATAAAAGTGCATCCATCCATCATAAAAGTGCATCTATCCATCATAAAAGTGCATCCATCCATCATAAAAGTGCATCCATCCATCATAAAAGTGCATCTATCCATCATAAAAGTGCATCTATCCATCATAAAAGTACATCAATCCATCCTACATGTACCTATCCTATAGGGTTAGTTGCATGTAATTATGCAGCATTTACTGTTATTATTACAGCAAGTACATGTAACATAAAGGACACTGTAAAATAAAATATTACATAATTTTTGTATTCTATTTCCTTGTATTGACATCTGAATAATAATTCTGCAATGAATCGTGCACTAAAGCACGTTTCTGGCCTTAGATCTCCTTTAAACCATCACACTTCACAACCTATGAGATTCTGACACACACACACGAAACTGTTAATCAATTCTGAAACTTCTGCATTTCACCACAAATCTCCGGCGAGACGCCGCGCTTGAACCCGCGATGCCTTTAATTTACTTTTCTCTGACAAATTGGCTCCTCGGTCCCTCGATGCTGAAGAACCCCAACAAACTCTCTTCATGTGAGATTCCCAGCGCGCCGCTGCATAGAAACGAGCCGTTTCTGGCTTTCCGAAGAGCAAAAGAGTTTTAATAAGCAATTAAAGCCTTCAATAGGAGTTCCTAATTAAAGGCATGTTAAACAAACAGTTATGAATACAGAAGAAATATTGACAATGGTGAAGGTGGCGCGAGCTCACCAGGGAAAACCAGAGCTTATTATGAGCATGAAATTAATTTCACCTCGGCGAGAATTCCCTCCTGCGGCCGAATTTCAGGACGTCTGTCAGACCTGGGTCAGACGTAACAACCCAGTGTTTGAGTAGTTTCTGTGTTACTCAGATCCTGGGTCAGACGTAACAACCCAGTGTTTGAGTAGTTTCTGTGTTACTCAGATCCTGGGTCAGACGTAACAACCCAGTGTTTGAGTAGTTTTTGTGTTACTCAGATCCTGGGTCAGATGTAACAACCCAGTGTTTGAGTAGTTTTTGTGTTACTCAGATCCTGGGTCAGATGTAACAACCCAGTGTTTGAGTAGTTTTTGTGTTACTCAGATCCTGGGTCAGACGTAACAACCCAGTGTTTGAGTAGTTTTTGTGTTACTCAGATCCTGGGTCAGATGTAACAACCCAGTGTTTGAGTATTTTTTGTGTTAATCAGATCCTGGGTCAGGTGTAACAATCCAGTGTTTGGGTAGTTTTTGTGTTACTCAGATCCTGGGTCAGACGTAACAACCCAGTGTTTGGGTAGTTTTTGTGTTACTCAGATCCTGGGTCAGACGTAACAACCCAGTGTTTGAGTAATTTTTGTGTTACTCAGATCCTGGGTCAGACGTAACAACCCAGTGTTTGGGTAGTTTTTGTGTTACTCAGTTCCTGGGTCAGACGTAACAACCCAGTGTTTGAGTAGTTTTTGTGTTAATCAGATCCTGGGTCAGGCGTAACAACCCAGTGTTTGAGTAGTTTCTGTGTTACTCAGATCCTGGGTCAGACGTAACAACCCAGTGTTTGAGTAGTTTTTGTGTTACTCAGATCCTGGGTCAGACGTAACAACCCAGTGTTTGAGTAATTTTTGTGTTACTCAGATCCTGGGTCAGACGTAACAACCCAGTGTTTGGGTAGTTTTTGTGTTACTCAGTTCCTGGGTCAGACGTAACAACCCAGTGTTTGAGTAGTTTTTGTGTTAATCAGATCCTGGGTCAGGCGTAACAACCCAGTGTTTGAGTAGTTTCTGTGTTACTCAGATCCTGGGTCAGACGTAACAACCCAGTGTTTGAGTAGTTTTTGTGTTACTCAGATCCTGGGTCAGATGTAACAACCCAGTGTTTGAGTAGTTTATGTGTTACTCAGATCCTGGGTCAGACGTAACAACCCAGTGTTTGAGTAGTTTCTGTGTTACTCAGATCCTGGGTCAGACGTAACAACCCAGTGTTTGAGTAGTTTTTGTGTTACTCAGATCCTGGGTCAGATGTAACAACCCAGTGTTTGAGTAGTTTATGTGTTACTCAGATCCTGGGTCAGACGTAACAACCCAGTGTTTGGGTAGTTTTTGTGTTACTCAGATCCTGGGTCAGACGTAACAACCCAATGTTTGAGTAGTTTTTGTGTTACTCAGATCCTGGGTCAGGCGTAACAACCCAATGTTTGAGTAGTTTTTGTGTTACTCAGATCCTGGGTCAGACGTAACAATCCAGTGTTTGGGTAGTTTTTGTGTTACTCAGATCCTGGGTCAGGCGTAACAACCCAGTGTTTGAGTAGTTTTTGTGTTACACAGATCCTGGGTCAGACGTAACAACCCAGTGTTTGAGTAGTTTATGTGTTACTCAGATCCTGGGTCAGACGTAACAACCCAGTGTTTGAGTAGTTTTTGTGTTACACAGATCCTGAGTCAGACGTAACAACCCAGTGTTTGCGTAGTTTTTGTGTTACTCAGATCCTGGGTCAGACGTAACAACCCAGTGTTTGAGTAGTTTTTGTGTTACACAGATCCTGGGTCAGATGTAACAACCCAGTGTTTGAGTAGTTTATGTGTTACTCAGATCCTGGGTCAGACGTAACAACCCAGTGTTTGAGTAGTTTTTGTGTTACACAGATCCTGAGTCAGACGTAACAACCCAGTGTTTGCGTAGTTTTTGTGTTACTCAGATCCTGGGTCAGACGTAACAACCCAGTGTTTGAGTAGTTTATGTGTTACTCAGATCCTGGGTCAGACGTAACAACCCAGTGTTTGAGTAGTTTTTGTGTTACACAGATCCTGAGTCAGACGTAACAACCCAGTGTTTGCGTAGTTTTTGTGTTACTCAGATCCTGGGTCAGGCGTAACAACCCAGTGTTTGAGTAGTTTATGTGTTACTCAGATCCTGGGTCAGACGTAACAACCCAGTGTTTGAGTAGTTTTTGTGTTACACAGATCCTGGGTCAGACGTAACAACCCAGTGTTTGAGTAGTTTTTGTGTTACCCAGATCCTGGGTCAGACGTAACAACACAGTGTTTGAGTAGTTCATGTGTTACTCAGATCCTGGGTCAGACGTAACAACCCAGTGTTTGAGTAGTTTATGTGTAACACAGATCCTGGGTCAGACGTAATAACCCAGTGTTTGAGTAGTTTATGTGTTACTCAGATTCTGGGTCAGACGTAACAACCCAGTGTTTGAGTAGTTTTTGTGTTACTCAGATCCTGGGTCAGACGTAACAACCCAGTGTTTGGGTAGTTTTTGTGTTACTCAGATCCTGGGTCAGACGTAAAAACCCAGTGTTTGGGTAGTTTTTGTGTTACTCAGATCCTGGGTCAGACGTAACAACCCAGTGTTTGGGTAGTTTTTGTGTTACTCAGATCCTGGGTCAGACGTAACAACCCAGTGTTTGGGTAGTTTTTGTGTTACTCAGATCCTGGGTCAGACGTAACAACCCAGTGTTTGAGTAGTTTATGTGTTACTCAGATCCTGGGTCAGGCGTAACAACCCAGTGTTTGAGTAGTTTATGTGTTACCCAGATCCTGGGTCAGGCGTAACAACCCAGTGTTTGAGTAGCTTATGTGTTAACCAGATCCTGGGTCAGACGAAACAACCCAGTGTTTGGGTAGTTTTTGTGTTACTCAGATCCTGGGTCAGGCGTAACAACCAGTGTTTGAGTAGTTTATGTGTTACCCAGATCCTGGGTCAGATGTAACAACCCAGTGTTTGAGTAGTTTTTGTGTTACTCAGATCCTGGGTCAGACGTAACAACCCAGTGTTTGAGTAGTTTTTGTGTTACTCAGATCCAAGGTCAGACGTAACAACCCAGTGTTCGAGTAGTTTTTGTGTTACCCAGATCCTGGGTCAGACGTAACAACCCAGTGTTTGAGTAGTTTTTGTGTTACCCAGATCCTGGGTCAGACGTAACAACACAGTGTTTGAGTAGTTCATGTGTTACTCAGATCCTGGGTCAGACGTAACAACCCAGTGTTTGAGTAGTTTATGTGTAACACAGATCCTGGGTCAGACGTAATAACCCAGTGTTTGAGTAGTTTATGTGTTACTCAGATTCTGGGTCAGACGTAACAACCCAGTGTTTGAGTAGTTTTTGTGTTACTCAGATCCTGGGTCAGACGTAACAACCCAGTGTTTGGGTAGTTTTTTGTGTTACTCAGATCCTGGGTCAGACGTAAAAACCCAGTGTTTGGGTAGTTTTTGTGTTACTCAGATCCTGGGTCAGACGTAACAACCCAGTGTTTGGGTAGTTTTTGTGTTACTCAGATCCTGGGTCAGACGTAACAACCCAGTGTTTGGGTAGTTTTTGTGTTACTCAGATCCTGGGTCAGACGTAACAACCCAGTGTTTGAGTAGTTTATGTGTTACTCAGATCCTGGGTCAGGCGTAACAACCCAGTGTTTGAGTAGTTTATGTGTTACCCAGATCCTGGGTCAGGCGTAACAACCCAGTGTTTGAGTAGCTTATGTGTTACCCAGATCCTGGGTCAGACGAAACAACCCAGTGTTTGGGTAGTTTTTGTGTTACGCAGATCCTGGGTCAGACGTAACAACCCAGTGTTTGAGTAGTTTATGTGTAAGCCCAGATCCTGGGTCAGACGAAACAACCCAGTGTTTGGGTAGTTTTTGTGTTACTCAGATCCTGGGTCAGGCGTAACAACCCAGTGTTTGAGTAGTTTATGTGTTACCCAGATCCTGGGTCAGATGTAACAACCCAGTGTTTGAGTAGTTTTTGTGTTACTCAGATCCTGGGTCAGACGTAACAACCCAGTGTTTGAGTAGTTTTTGTGTTACTCAGATCCAAGGTCAGACGTAACAACCCAGTGTTCGAGTAGTTTTTGTGTTACCCAGATCCTGGGTCAGACGTAACAACCCAGTGTTTGAGTAGTTTTTGTGTTACCCAGATCCTGGGTCAGACGTAACAACCCAGTGTTTCGGTAATTTTTGTGTTACTCAGATCCTGGGTCAGATGTAACAACCCAGTGTTTGAGTAGTTTTTGTGTTACTCAGATCCTGGGTCAGACGTAACAACCCAGTGTTTGAGTAGTTTTTTTTGTTACGCAGATCCTGGGTCAGACGTAACAACCCAGTGTTTGAGTAGTTTTTGTGTTACTCAGATCCTGGGTCAGATGTAACAACCCAGTGTTTGAGTATTTTTTGTGTTAATCAGATCCTGGGTCAAGTGTAACAACCCAGTGTTTGGGTAGTTTTTGTGTTACTCAGATCCTGGGTCAGACGTAACAACCCAGTGTTTGAGTAGTTTTTGTGTTACTCAGATCCTGGGTCAGACGTAACAACCCAGTGTTTGAGTAGTTTTTGTGTTACTCAGATCCTGGGTCAGGCGTAACAACCCAGTGTTTGAGTAGTTTTTGTGTTACTCAGATCCTGGGTCAGACGTAACAACCCAGTGTTTGAGTATTTTTTGTGTTACTCAGATCCTGGGTCAGGTGTAACAACCAAGTGTTTGAGTAGTTTCTGTGTTACTCAGATCCTGGGTCAGATGTAACAACCCAGTGTTTGAGTAGCTTATGTGTTACTCAGATCCTGGGTCAGACGTAACAACCCAGTGTTTGAGTAGTTTTTGTGTTACTCAGATCCTGGGTCAGATGTAACAACCCAGTGTTTGAGTAGCTTATGTGTTACTCAGATCCTGGGTCAGACGTAACAACCCAGTGTTTGAGTAGTTTTTGTGTTACTCAGATCCTGGGTCAGGCGTAACAACCCAGTGTTTGAGTAGTTTCTGTGTTACTCAGATCCTGGGTCAGATGTAACAACCCAGTGTTTGAGTAGTTTTTGTGTTACTCAGATCCTGGGTCAGACGTAACAACCCAGTGTTTGAGTAGTTTTTGTGTTACTCAGATCCTGGGTCAGGCGTAACAACCCAGTGTTTGAGTAGTTTCTGTGTTACTCAGAACCTGGGTCAGATGTAACAACCCAGTGTTTGAGTAGTTTTTGTGTTACTCAGAACCTGGGTCAGGCGTAACAACCCAGTTTTTGAGTAGTTTTTGTGTTACTCAGATCCTGGGTCAGGCGTAACAAACCAGTGTTTGAGTAGTTTTTGTGTTACTCAGATCCTGGGTCAGATGTAACAACCCAGTGTTTGAGTAGCTTATGTGTTACTCAGATCCTGGGTCAGACGTAACAACCCAGTGTTTGAGTAGTTTTTGTGTTACTCAGATCCTGGGTCAGGCGTAACAACCCAGTGTTTGAGTAGTTTTTGTGTTACTCAGATTCTCGGTCAGGCGTAACAACCCAGTGTTTGAGTAGTTTTAGTGTTACTCAGATCCTGGGTCAGACGTAACAACCCAGTGTTTGAGTAGTTTTTGTGTTACTCAGATCCTGGGTCAGACGTAACAACCCAGTGTTTGAGTAGTTTTTGTGTTACTCAGATCCTGGGTCAGACGTAACAACCCAGTGTTTGAGTAGTTTTTGTGTTACTCAGATCCTGGGTCAGACGTAACAACCCAGTGTTTGAGTAGTTTCTGTGTTACTCAGATCCTGGGTCAGACGTAACAACCCAGTGTTTGAGTAGTTTTTGTGTTACTCAGATCCTGGGTCAGACGTAACAACCCAGTGTTTGAGTAGTTTTTGTGTTACTCAGATCCTGGGTCAGACGTAACAACCCAGTGTTTGGGTAGTTTTTGTGTTACTCAGATCCTGGGTCAGGCGTAACAACCCAGTGTTTGAGTAGTTTTTGTGTTACTCAGATCCTGGGTCAGACGTAACAACCCAGTGTTTGAGTAGTTTTTGTGTTAATCAGATCCTGGGTCAGGCGTAACAACCCAGTGTTTGAGTAGTTTCTGTGTTACTCAGATCCTGGGTCAGACGTAACAACCCAGTGTTTGAGTAGTTTTTGTGTTACTCAGATCCTGGGTCAGATGTAACAACCCAGTGTTTGAGTAGTTTATGTGTTACTCAGATCCTGGGTCAGACGTAACAACCCAGTGTTTGGGTAGTTTTTGTGTTACTCAGATCCTGGGTCAGGCGTAACAACCCAATGTTTGAGTAGTTTTTGTGTTACTCAGATCCTGGGTCAGGCGTAACAACCCAGTGTTTGGGTAGTTTTTGTGTTACTCAGATCCTGGGTCAGGCGTAACAACCCAGTGTTTGAGTAGTTTTTGTGTTACACAGATCCTGGGTCAGACGTAACAACCCAGTGTTTGAGTAGTTTATGTGTTACTCAGATCCTGGGTCAGACGTAACAACCCAGTGTTTGAGTAGTTTTTGTGTTACACAGATCCTGAGTCAGACGTAACGACCCAGTGTTTGAGTAGTTTATGTGTTACTCAGATCCTGGGTCAGACGTAACAACCCAGTGTTTGAGTAGTTTATGTGTTACTCAGATCCTGGGTCAGACGTAACAACCCAGTGTTTGAGTAGTTTTTGTGTTACACAGATCCTGAGTCAGACGTAACAACCCAGTGTTTGCGTAGTTTTCGTGTTACTCAGATCCTGAGTCAGACGTAACAACCCAGTGTTTGCGTAGTTTTTGTGTTACACAGATCCTGAGTCAGACGTAACAACCCAGTGTTTGAGTATTTTTTGTGTTAATCAGATTCTGGGTCAGGTGTAACAACCCAGTGTTTGGGTAGTTTTTCTGTTACTCAGATCCTGGGTCAGACGTAACAACCCAGTGTTTGAGTAGTTTTTGTGTTACACAGATCCTGAGTCAGACGTAACAACCCAGTGTTTGCCTAGTTTTTGTGTTACTCAGATCCTGGGTCAGACGTAACAACCCAGTGTTTGAGTAGTTTTTGTGTTACACAGATCCTGAGTCAGACGTAACAACCCAGTGTTTGCGTAGTTTTTGTGTTACTCAGATCCTGGGTCAGATGTAACAACCCAGTGTTTGCGTAGTTTTTGTGTTACTCAGATCCTGGGTCAGATGTAACAACCCAGTGTTTGGGTAGTTTTTGTGTTACTCAGATCCTGAGTCAGACGTAACAACCCAGTGTTTGCGTAGTTTTTGTGTTACTCAGATCCTGGGTCAGATGTAACAACCCAGTGTTTGCGTAGTTTTTGTGTTACTCAGATCCTGGGTCAGGCGTAACAACCCAGTATTTGGGTAGTTTTTGTGTTACTCAGATCCTGGGTCAGGCGTAACAACCCAGTGTTTGAGTAGTTTTTGTGTTACACAGATCCTGAGTCAGACGTAACAACCCAGTGTTTGCGTAGTTTTTGTGTTACTCAGATCCTGGGTCAGATGTAACAACCCAGTGTTTGGGTAGTTTTTGTGTTACTCAGATCCTGGGTCAGATGTAACAACCCAGTGTTTGCGTAGTTTTTGTGTTACTCAGATCCTGGGTCAGATGTAACAACCCAGTGTTTGCGTAGTTTTTGTGTTACTCAGATCCTGGGTCAGGCGTAACAACCCAGTATTTGGGTAGTTTTTGTGTTACACAGATCCTGGATCAGGCGTAACAGCCCAGTGTTTGGGTAGTTTTTGTGTTACACAGATCCTGGGTCAGGCGTAACAACCCAGTGTTTGAGTAGTTTTTGTGTTACACAGATCCTGGGTCAGACGTTCAGGATTCAGTGCAGCTCCGTCAAATCGATGCACATCTTCGGTAAAATACAGGTTTGTGTACATTTTATTTTATGTATAAATTCGTTATTGTGTTTACAATGTGAGTAACATACACGAGTATCACGTCTGTCTTTTCGCGTGATGGAACGCTTACATAAAATGTGATGATTTTATTAAAAAAGATCATTAACATTAATTCATGTATGAAGCAAAAAAGAAGCTAGTATTATAGTAAACATTAACGATGGGTAAAATTAACCCAACATGTGTTCTGTCCTATATTTACTCAGGCCTTGGGTTGAAAAGAACCCAAATTGGGATGTGTGTTGGGATAGTGTTGACAAAACTCAATGTGACTTCAAACGTTGGCTGAACTCAATCACACACACACACACACACACAGATTTATATCAGACAGGAGGCTGTTATATTAGATATAACGGGTCTCCCGCTCAGGTTTTTGATATCGTGAATCACCGCAGATATTGAATCCATTGCAGACGCATTTCAGAAAGTGTCCTGACGAAGAAATGAAATATGCACGAGACGCTGCCAAATTACACAAGCGCCTGACATTATAACGTGTTTGATGAATGTGCGGCAGTGTATCGTAACCAGATCCATGTGTTGTGATAAATACCAAAACATGCAGATGAAACCTCCCTGAATACGAGCCGCTCTTATTTTTCAATAGACCATCGATGTGTGTTGTGTTCTTGGCTCGGAGTGAACACAAATTAATCACACGCCATATTTCAGGAGCGTATTTACTGTTGTTGAATCCGGGGCTATCTGTTCAACTTCTGAGGAAGAGAAAGAGCTGAAGAAATCAAGGCGGTCAAGGACTTCTCTCTCTTTGAATGCAATGAGGTAGCGGGCCAGGGGAACGCCGCTTAACAACTGCTTTCCGTTATTACATTAGCTATTTGCTCAGCAGAGCCTCTCATTCAGAGCGACTCAAATAGCTTTTCCGCACGAGCCGTTTATACAGCTGGAGCGAGAACCGGCTAAGTGCCGCTCTCCAGGGCTTTCCCGCAGAAGTGCGGATCCGCAGGGATTCATGGGACGGATCGAGTGGGGCAGAAAAGCACACAGCACTCACGTTCCCAAAGCGTAATTAATTTAGCTGTGGTGCAAATGAAAACATCGGCGTGAGGAAACGATACGGCTAATCCAGCAGAGAGAGGTCATTCAGACATGTATTACTTCCTCACAGACCAAACACAGACCGAACTTCAACAGCTGGAGAAGAGTCAAAGCTCAAGACAACATGTGACACGCCATTACTCACAATTATTAAAACCCCCCTGTGGTGAAAATCATTTAATATGCTTTCAGACATGTGCAAAGTCAAAGTCAGCACCATTGCAGAGTATTTTCTCTTTAAAACCGCAGTGAATCATAGAAACGCCGGTGTTTCTGGTTATTTTAAGTTATTTTATTTTATTGTTCCTATTGAAAAATGAACAAAAGTTACAGCATTCTGTCTTTTTACAATTTCAAAATTCTATTATTTTTGTATTCTATTTAAAAAATGGGCAAAAATTAGAGAATTATGTCTTTTTACAATTTCAAAATTCTATTTTTGTGTTCCTGTTAAAAAATGGACAAAAATTACAGAATTCTGTCTTTTTACAATTTCAAAATTCTATTATTTTTGTGTTCCTATTAAAAAAATGGGCAAACGTTACAAAATTCTGTCTTTTTACAATTTCAAAATTCTATTATTTTCATGTTCTATTAAAAATATTGGCAAAAGTTACACAATTCTGTCTTTTTACAATTTCAAAATTCTATTATTTTTGTGTTCCTATTAAAAAAATTGCTAAAAGTTACATAATTCTGTCTTTTAACAATTTCAAAATTCTATTATTTTCATGTTATATTAAAAAAATTGCCAAAAATGACAATTGTTTTTTTACCATTTCAAAATTCTATTATTTTTGTGTTCAATAAAAAAATGGGAAAACGTTACAAAATTCTATCTTTTTACAATTTCAAAATTCTATTATTTTTGTGTTCCTATTAAAAAAATTGCTAAAAGTTACATAATTCTGTCTTTTAACAATTTCAAAATTCTATTATTTTCATGTTATATTAAAAAAATTGCCAAAAATGACAATTGTTTTTTTACAATTTCAAAATGCTATTATTTTTGTGTTCAATTAAAAAAATGGGAAAACGTTACAAAATTCTATCTTTTTACAATTTCAAAATTCTATTATTTTTGTGTTCCTGTAAAAAAATGACCAAAATTTACAGAATTGTCTTTTTACAATTTCAAATTCTATTTTTGTCTTCCAAAAAATGGACAAAACCGAAAGCCGACCGCCGTAATTAATTTAGCTGTGGTGCAAATGAAAACATCGGCGTGAGGAAACGATACGGCTAATCCAGCAGAGAGAGGTCATTCAGACATTTATTACTTCCTCACAGACCAAACACAGACCGAACTTCAACAGCTGGAGAAGAGTCGAAGCTCAAGACAACATGTGACACGCCATTACTCACAATTATTAAAACCCCCCTGTGGTGAAAATCATTTAATATGCTTTCAGACATGTGCAAAGTCAAAGTCAGCACCATTGCAGAGTATTTTCTCTTTAAAACCGCAGTGAATCATAGAAACGCCGGTGTTTCTGACGTCACAGATGTTGTGACCAATCACGTCATGAGGGGGCGGGGCTTAGCAAATCACATCAGGTAGATTTGGCAATATAGCTGGTGAATTATGCATTGTGTGTATTATCACAAGTTAATTTATTTTATTGTTCCTATTTAAAAAAATGAACAAAATTTACACAATTCTGTCTTTTTACAATTTCAAAATTCTATTATTTTTGTGTTACTATTAAAAAAATGGGCAAACGTTACAAAATTCTGCCTTTTTACAATATCAAAATTCTATTATTTTTATGTTCCTGTTAAAAAATGGACAAAAATTACAGAATTCTGTCTTTTTACAATTTCAAAATTATATTATTTTGTGTTCCTATTAAAAAAATTGCTAAAAGTTACATAATTCTGTCTTTTAACAATTTCAAAATTCTGTTATTTTCATGTTCTATTAAAAAAATTGCCAAAAATGACAGAATTGTTTTTTTTACAATTTCAAAATTTTATTATTTTTGTGTTCCTATTAAAAAAAATGCCAAAAGTTAAATAATTCTGTCCTTTTACAATTTAAAAATTCTATTATTTTTGTGTTCAATTAAAAAAATGGGCAAACATTACAAAATTCTATCTTTTTACAATTTCAAAATTCTATTATTTTTGTGTTCCTATTAAAAAATGGCCAAAATTTACAGAATTGTCTTTTTACAATTTCATATTCTATTATTTTTGTGTTCCTATTAAAAAATGGCCAAAATTTACAGAATTGTCTTTTTACAATTTCAAATTCTATTATTTTTGTATTCAAAAAAATGGACAAAAGTTACATCATTCTGTCTTTTTAAAATTTCAAAATTATTTTATTTAAATTTTTTACAATTTCAAAATTCTATTATTTTTGTATTCTATTAATAAAATGGGCAAACATTACACAATTCTGTCTTTTTACAATTTCAAAATTCTATTATTTTTTATCTATTTAAAAAATGGCCAAACGTTACACAATTCTGTCTTTTTACAATTTCAAAATTTTATTTTTTTTCGTTTTTTACAATTTCAAAATTATATTATTTTTTTATCTATTTAAAAAATGGCCAAACGTTACACAATTTTGTCTTTTTACAATTTCAAAATTTTATTATTTTCGTTTTTTACAATTTCAAAATTATATTATTTTCGTATTCTATTCAAAGAATGGGCAAACATTACATAATTACGTATTTTTACAATTTCAAAATTCTATTATTTTCATTTTTACCATTTAAAATTTATTTTATTTTCATATTCTATATTTTAAAAATGGGTTTAAAATTCTATTATTTTTGTGTTCCTATAAAAAAAAATGGCAAAAATGTACAGAACTGTCATTTTACAATTTCACTATTTTTTAACAGTGTTCCTATAAAGAAAATGGCCAAAAATTACACTATTCTGCTTTTTTACAATTTCAAAATTCTATTATTTTCATGTTCCACAATATCTTAAAGCGTACTTTAAGAGGATATCACACAACAATAGGAACTTTATCTCTGTTGACACCCATGAGCGGCTCTACAGGCAGGAAATGGAAAATCTCTGGAAAAGACACGAGACACGGATGCTGTGTTTGCTCCATCTCAATCTTCTGCTGTTCACAGCCGGACAGGTCAAGCCCTCACCAACACCTCATCATCACTGCTTAAATAGTCATCACTCAGGCTTCATCACTGAGAGCACAGCTGAAGCTAAAGACAGCAGAGGAAGTGTGAATCTGAGACAGAACTCATACATATGAGTCCAGTTCTGTGGCGGTAAAACAGTCAAATCAGTGTAAATGACAGCACGTTCCCCTCCGGCTCAAACTCTGACCCCCAGAGCCTCCCAGACCAATTTCAAAATTATAATATTTTTGTTTTTTACAATTCCAAAATTCCATTAATTCTGTTCCTATTAAAAAAATGGAAAAAAAGTTACACAATTCTGTCTTTTTACAATTTCAAAATTATATTTTTGTGATCTATTAAAAAAATGGGCAAACGTTACACAACTCTGTTTTTTTAAATATCAAAATTCTATTATTTTCGTTTTTAAAAATTTAAAAATTCTATTATTTTAGTTTTTTACAATTTCAAAATTCCATTATTTCTGTTCCTATTAAAAAAATTGGCAAAAGTTACACAATTCTGTCTTTTTACAATTTCAAAATTCCATTATTTCTGTTCCTATTAAAAAAATTGGCAAAAGTTACACAATTCTGTCTTTTTACAATTTCAAAATTATATTTTCGCTTTTTACAATTTCAAAATTATATTATTTTCATATTCTATTAAAAAAATGGGCAAACATTACACAATTACGTATTTTTACAATTTCAAAATTCTATTATTTTCATTTTTACCATTTCAAAATTATATTATTTTCATATTCTATTCAAAAAATAGGCAAACGTTACAAAATTCTGTCTTTTTACAATTTCAAAATTCTATTATTTTTGTGTTCCTATTAAAAAATGGGCGAACGTTAAACAATTCTGTCTTAAAATATCAAAATTCTATTATTTTCGTTTTTTAAAATGTCAAAATTCTATTATTTTGTTTTTTAAAAATTTCCAAATTCCATTATTTCTGTGTTCCTATTAAAAAAGTTACACAATTATGTCTTTTTACAATTTCAAAAGTCTACAATTTCAAAAGTCTACTCGTTTTTTGTTTTTTTAAATTATAATATTTTCATATTCTATTCAAAGAATGGGCAAACATTACACAATTACATATTTTTACAATTTCAAAATTCTATTATTTTCATTTTTACCATTTAAAAAATATTTTATTTTCATATTCTATATTTTAAAAATGGGCAAACGTTACAAAATTCGGTCTTTTTACAATTTCAAAATTCTATTATTTCTATGTTCCTTTTAAAAAAATGGAAAAAAGCTACACAATTCTGTCTTTTTACAATTCCAAAATTCTATTATTTTGTGATCTATTAAAAAAAATGGGCAAATGTTACACAATTCTCTTTTTACAATTTCAAAATTCTATTATTTTAGAATTTTGTGAATCTGTGTATTTCAAATCAGTGTAAATGACAGCACGTCTCAAACTCTGACCTCCAGAGCCTCCCTGACCCACAGCAACCGTCCCGAGGAAATCAATCCGGGCTTCATAAAGGGTCAGGGCTGGGAATCCTCCAGGCTCATGGAAGACTCATAACATGACACTGGCCAACCACATCTCCAATAAATCCAGAAATCATAAAAGCAGAGGAACAGCAGCGTTGGGCCGATTGTAAGCTCAATATTGTGCTAACGTCTGAACGAGCCTGCGGAGGCTGTAAATCCATACGGAGAGGAGGAACATAAACAGCAGGAGGAATTTCCTCAGCATTCTCCAGTCACACACGCTTATTAAAGGAGAACAAACGCGGATGGAATAACATGAGTCCAGGTTCTTCATCATCCCGCGTGTGATGGATGTGCAGGAGGCTCTTCTGCAGTCGTCTGGTCACATGATTTACTCCTGACATCAGAGGAACATGCCCAGATTCCCACAGAACATGATGGATATGAATTATTCCTGCGCTGCTCCACCTTCTGCACTCCCACACTCACTTCATCCACAGCAATATTCACAATTCAGAAACTTTTAAACCATGAAAACACTTTTTTGTTGCTTGAAATAAACGAAACGTAAACTGAAATAAAATATAAAAAATAGTCAACATTCTCATTCGGCTTGACATTAAAAATAACCAATTTAAATGACAAAAACACATCTCTCCTTTAAATTTTTTTTACCAAAATTACTAAACATTTTATTATACTTAAAATGCAAAACAAAAAAAATAAACTAAATACTTAAGTAACTAAAATAATTATAATTTATATAATTTAATTTCAGGACAAAGGATTTATAAATAATATGTTTTACTCACAAACCTAATGAAATATTAGATCCTGGCATAACTCCATCTATCCACCCGTCATCAATCCACCGTCCTCCATCCACCCGCCATCCATCCACCCGTCATCCATCCACCCGTCATCCATCCCGTCATCCATCCACCCGCCATCCATCCACCCGTCATCCATCCCGTCATCCATCCCGTCATCCATCCACCCGCCATCCATCCACCCGTCATCCATCCACCGTCATCCATCCACCCGCCATCCATCCACCCGTCATCCATCCAACCAGTCATCCATCCATCCGTCATCCATCCATCTGTAATCCATATGTCATGCATCCATCCATCCATCTGTCATCTATCCACCCCTGTCATCCATCCATCCGTCATCCATCCAACTCGTCATCCATCCATCTGTAATCCATATGTCATGCATCCATCCATCCATCTGTCATCCATCCATCCATCTGTAATCCATCCATCTGTCATCCATCCACCCATCCTCCATCCACCTGGCATCCATCCATCCATCCATCTGTCATCCATCCATCTGTCAATCCATCCGTCATCATCCATCCATTCATCTGTCATCCATCCATCTGTCAATCCATCCGTCATCATCCATCCATTCATCTGTCATCCATCCACCCGTCATCCATCCACCGGGCATCCATCCACGCATCATCCATCCATCCATCCATCCATTCATCTGTCATCCATCCACCCGTCATCTATCCACCGGGCATCCATCCACGCATCATCCATCCATCCATCCATTCATCTGTCATCCATCCACCCGTCATCCATCCACCGGGCATCTATCCACGCATCATCCATCCATCCACCCTTCATCCATCCATCCATCTGTCATCGATCCACCCTTCATCCATCCATCATCCATCCATCCATCCACACGTCATTCAATGCTTCATATCAGATCCTCTTCACTCCACAGCAGCTCAGGTGCTATAATGCTTCATATCAGATCCTCTTTACTCCACAGCAGCTCAGGTGTTATAATTCTTCATGTCAGATCCTCTTTACTCCACAGCAGCTCAGGTGTTATAATGCTTCATATCAGATCATCTTCACTCCACAGCAGCTCAGGTGCTATAATGCTTCATATCAGATCCTCTTCACTCCACAGCAGCTCAGGTGCTATAATGCTTCATATCAGATCCTCTTCACTCCACAGCAGCTCAGGTGCTATAATGCTTCATATTAGATCATCTTCACTCCACAGCAGCTCAGGTGCTATAATGCTTCATATCAGATCATCTTCACTCCACAGCAGCTCTGGTGCTATAATGCTTCATATCAGATCATCTTTACTCCACAGCAGCTCAGGTGCTATAATGCTTCATATCAGATCATCTTCACTCCACAGCAGCTCAGGTGCTATAATGGTTCATATCAGATCATCTTCACTCCACAGCTCAGGTGCTATAATGCTTCATATCAGATCATCTTCACTCCACAGCAGCTCAGGTGCTATAATGCTTCATATCAGATCATCTTCACTCCAGAGCAGCTCAGGTGCTATAATGCTTCATATCAGATCCTCTTTACTCCACAGCAGCTCAGGTGTTATAATTCTTCATGTCAGATCTTCTTTACTCCACAGCAGCTCAGGTTTTATAATGCTTCATATCAGATCATCTTCACTCCACAGCAGCTCAGGTGCTATAATGCTTCATATTAGATCATCTTCACTCCACAGCAGCTCAGGTGCTATAATGCTTCATATCAGATCATCTTCACTCCACAGCAGCTCTGGTGCTATAATGCTTCATATCAGATCATCTTCACTCCACAGCAGCTCAGGTGCTATAATGCTTCATATCAGATCATCTTCACTCCACAGCAGCTCAGGTGCTATAATGCTTCATATCAGATCATCTTCACTCCACAGCAGCTCTGGTGCTATAATGCTTCATATCAGATCATCTTCACTCCACAGCTCTGGTGCTATAATGCTTCATATCAGATCCTCTTCACTCCACAGCAGCTCTGGTGCTATAATGCTTCATATCAGATCATCTTCACTCCACAGCAGCTCAGGTGCTATAATGCTTCATATCAGATCCTCTTCACTCCACAGCAGCTCAGGTGCTATAATGCTTCGTAACAGATCATCTTCACTCCACAGCAGCTCAGGTGCTATAATGCTTCATATCAGATCATCTTCACTCCACAGCTCTGGTGCTATAATGCTTCATATCAGATCCTCTTCACTCCACAGCAGCTCTGGTGCTATAATGCTTCATATCAGATCATCTTCACTCCACAGCAGCTCAGGTGCTATAATGCTTCATATCAGATCATCTTCACTCCACAGCTCAGGTGCTATAATGCTTCATATCAGATCATCTTCACTCCACATCAGCTCAGGTGGTATAATGCTTCATATCAGATCATCTTCACTCCACAGCAGCTCAGGTGCTATAATGCTTCATATCAGATCCTCTTCATTCCACAGCAGCTCTGGTGCTATAATGCTTCATATCAGATCCTCTTCACTCCACAGCAGCTCTGGTGCTATAATGCTTCATATCAGATAATCTTCACTCCACAGCTCTGGTGCTATAATGCTTCATATCAGATCATCTTCACTCCACATCAGCTCAGGTGCTATAATGCTTCATATCAGATCATCTTCACTCCACATCAGCTCAGGTGCTATAATGCTTCATATCAGATCATCTTCACTCCACATCAGCTCAGGTGCTATAATGCTTCATATCAGATCATCTTCACTCCACAGCAGCTCAGGTGCTATAATGCTTCATATCAGATCATCTTCACTCCACAGCAGCTCAGGTGCTATAATGCTTCATATCAGATCATCTTCACTCCACAGCAGCTCAGGTGCTATAATGCTTCATATCAGATCCTCTTCACTCCACAGCTCTGGTGCTATAATGCTTCATATCAGATCATCTTCACTCCACAGCAGCTCAGGTGTTATAATGCTTCATATCAGATCATCTTCACTCCACAGCAGCTCAGGTGCTATAATGCTTCATATCAGATCATCTTCACTCCACAGCAGCTCAGGTGCTATAATGCTTCATATCAGATCATCTTCACTCCACAGCAGCTCAGGTGCTATAATGCTTCATATCAGATCATCTTCACTCCACATCAGCTCAGGTGTTATAATGCTTCATATCAGATCATCTTCACTCCACAGCAGCTCAGGTGCTATAATGCTTCATATCAGATCATCTTCACTCCACAGCAGCTCAGGTGCTATAATGCTTCATATCAGATCATCTTCACTCCACATCAGCTCAGGTGTTATAATGCTTCATATCAGATCATCTTCACTCCACAGCAGCTCAGGTGCTATAATGCTTCATATCAGATCCTCTTCACTCCACAGCTCTGGTGCTATAATGCTTCATATCAGATCATCTTCACTCCACAGCAGCTCAGGTGTTATAATGCTTCATATCAGATCATCTTCACTCCACAGCAGCTCAGGTGCTATAATGCTTCATATCAGATCATCTTCACTCCACAGCAGCTCAGGTGCTATAATGCTTCATATCAGATCATCTTCACTCCACAGCAGCTCAGGTGCTATAATGCTTCATATCAGATCATCTTCACTCCACATCAGCTCAGGTGCTATAATGCTTCATATCAGATCATCTTCACTCCACAGCAGCTCAGGTGCTATAATGCTTCATATCAGATCATCTTCACTCCACAGCAGCTCAGGTGCTATAATGCTTCATATCAGATCATCTTCACTCCACAGCAGCTCAGGTGCTATAATGCTTCATATCAGATCATCTTCACTCCACAGCAGCTCAGGTGCTATAATGCTTCATATCAGATCCTCTTCACTCCACAGCTCTGGTGCTATAATGCTTCATATCAGATCATCTTCACTCCACAGCAGCTCAGGTGTTATAATGCTTCATATCAGATCATCTTCACTCCACAGCAGCTCAGGTGCTATAATGCTTCATATCAGATCATCTTCACTCCACAGCAGCTCAGGTGCTATAATGCTTCATATCAGATCATCTTCACTCCACAGCAGCTCAGGTGCTATAATGCTTCATATCAGATCATCTTCACTCCACATCAGCTCAGGTGCTATAATGCTTCATATCAGATCATCTTCCCTCCACAGCAGCTCAGGTGCTATAATGCTTCATATCAGATCATCTTCACTCCACAGCAGCTCAGGTGCTATAATGCTTCATATCAGATCATCTTCACTCCACAGCAGCTCAGGTGCTATAATGCTTCATATCAGATCATCTTCACTCCACAGCAGCTCAGGTGCTATAATGCTTCATATCAGATCATCTTCACTCCACAGCAGCTCAGGTGCTATAATGCTTCATATCAGATCCTCTTCACTCCACAGCTCTGGTGCTATAATGCTTCATATCAGATCCTCTTCACTCCACAGCAGCTCAGGTGTTATAATGCTTCATATCAGATCATCT
Source organism: Gobio occitaniae (assembly GCA_033150135.1). Lineage (NCBI taxonomy): Eukaryota > Metazoa > Chordata > Actinopteri > Cypriniformes > Gobionidae > Gobio > Gobio occitaniae. Next base: position 31,897 of record JARQWZ010007108.1, read on the forward strand.
TCACTCCACAGCAGCTCAGGTGCTATAATGCTTCATATCAGATCATCTTCACTCCACAGCAGCTCAGGTGCTATAATGCTTCATATCAGATCATCTTCACTCCACAGCAGCTCAGGTGCTATAATGCTTCATATCAGATCATCTTCACTCCACAGCAGCTCAGGTGCTATAATGCTTCATATCAGATCATCTTCACTCCACAGCAGCTCAGGTGCTATAATGCTTCATATCAGATCCTCTTCACTCCACAGCTCTGGTGCTATAATGCTTCATATCAGATCCTCTTCACTCCACAGCAGCTCAGGTGTTATAATGCTTCATATCAGATCATCTTCACTCCACAGCAGCTCAGGTGCTATAATGCTTCATATCAGATCATCTTCACTCCACAGCAGCTCAGGTGCTATAATGCTTCATATCAGATCATCTTCACTCCACAGCAGCTCAGGTGCTATAATGCTTCATATCAGATCATCTTCACTCCACAGCAGCTCAGGTGCTATAATGCTTCATATCAGATCATCTTCACTCCACAGCAGCTCAGGTGCTATAATGCTTCATATCAGATCCTCTTCACTCCACAGCTCTGGTGCTATAATGCTTC
>JARQWZ010007108.1:40000-42040 GCA_033150135.1 Gobio occitaniae
TGTTCTGACTGGACATCGTGTGCTGTGTTCTGACTGGGCATCGTGTGCTGTGTTCTGACTGGGCATCGTGTGCCGTGTTCTGACTGTGCATCGTGTGCTGTGTTCTGACTGGGCATCGTGTGCTGTGTTCTGACTGGGCATCGTGTGCTGTGTTCTGACTGTCTATCGTGTGCTGTGTTCTGACTGGGCATCGTGTGCTGTGTTCTGACTGGGCATCGTGTGCTGTGTTCTGACTGGGCATCGTGTGCTGTGTTCTGACTGGGCATCGTGTGCTGTGTTCTGACTGGGCATCGTGTGCTGTGTTCTGACTGGGCATCGTGTGCTGTGTTCTGACTGGGCATCGTGTGCTGTGTTCTGACTGTCTATCGTGTGCTGTGTTCTGACTGGGCATCGTGTGCTGTGTTCTGACTGGGCATCGTGTGCTGTGTTCTGACTGGGCATCGTGTGCTGTGTTCTGACTGTGCATCGTGTGCTGTGTTCTGACTGTGCATCGTGTGCTGTGTTCTGACTGGGCATCGTGTGCTGTGTTCTGACTGGGCATCGTGTGCCGTGTTCTGACTGGCATCGTGTGCTGTGTTCTGACTGGGCATCGTGTGCTGTGTTCTGACTGGGCATCGTGTGCTGTGTTCTGACTGGGCATCGTGTGCCGTGTTCTGACTGTGCATCGTGTGCTGTGTTCTGACTGGGCATCGTGTGCTGTGTTCTGACTGTGCATCGTGTGCTGTGTTCTGACTGGGCATCGTGTGCTGTGTTCTGACTGGACATCGTGTGCTGTGTTCTGACTGGGCATCGTGTGCTGTGTTCTGACTGGACATCGTGTGCTGTGTTCTGACTGGGCATCGTGTGCTGTGTTCTGACTGGGCATCGTGTGCTGTGTTCTGACTGGACTGTGAGCGCCTGCATGTTTTGCTCTTGACCTTAATGAAAGCAGAAATGCTCGCTCGGCTCAACAAACGCTCCCGCAGCGCCCCAGGCTGAATTACCCATGATTCCTGCTCCGCTCCCGACCCACAACACCAGCAGGAGAATTGGAGACAAACTAAGAGGTGATGGCTGGAAAAATGTCACAGAGTGTGTGTATAACTGCACATAAACTACACTGAGAGGTTAGGACACACTCACTCACTCTCTCACACACACTCATACACTCATACACACACACACTCACTCAACACTATAGAAAACACACACAACAGAGCTACTGTATCATATCTCATACGCACATTAATAATATCATAATACAGTCCACCTGTCGTCTGATTGATCTACCCTTTTAGTATTATTGTCAAAACATCCATTATATCATGTAAACATAAGAATAACTTTGATATTGTTAGTAATATTTCAGCTGGACTGAAGCAGCTTCGCTTTATTTGATTATCCATCATTGAGATAGCCCTGGTGGTTCAGTCCAGGAAAGGGTAATGTTTAAATGCACAGTTACCTGACAAATATTTTTAACGTAAACCTGACTCTCCATTTTCTTCCACTCCAGATACGGGTTATACTATATATATTTTTATTTTATTTTATTCACCTATAAATATTTTCATTTCATTTCTGTGTAAAGCACTTTGAATTGCCAATGTGTATGAAATGTGCTAAAATAAACTTGCCTTGTTTAGAAAAATCTTGAGTATCAAATATGACCATGAATGGATGGATGGGTAAAATTAATGAATGAATGGATGGATGGATGGATGGATGGATGGATGATGGATGGATATATTATAGGCAGATATTGATATATTGATTTCCATATGGATGTTCTGTAAGCATCTGCTCTACTGTTCTATAGATCTCACTGCATTACAAGAAGCAGAATTTCATATTTTTGCTCAGTTTGGTTTTTGAATAAAATTAATATTTGTATGGCTGATAATCATGTCTCAACACAAAACACATATGCAAACTTTTATTTTATTTTTTTTCTATTATATTTTGTCTAAAGCTTCAATAAACTGTTCCATCGCAGATTATTCTCAATATTATTTCATCTTTCAGGCTTTACAGAGTTAAACTCCGTCTGGATGCAGAACT
>JARQWZ010007109.1:0-42038 GCA_033150135.1 Gobio occitaniae
AACATGTCCCACATTGTCCCACACAAACTTAGTAATTGTCCCACATTGGTTTGTTTGATGGTGGTCACCCTAGTTGGAAGTCGGAAGTTTATCACAATAACACTGAGCACAGCACCTGAAGCCCTGGTAGCAGAACATTTCCATTCGAACTCTTTAACCCAATTCTGCTTCTCTGTTTGTGATCAGGCCATTTTAAGCCGTTAAACTCTGGGAAAGTTTTCAGTGATCCAGTAAACAAATGAATTCAAACAAACAGTCCAAAACAGTGCTAATATAGAGAAGGTCATGCTGATCACATCACACATATCGGAGAGAATAGAGACTCACATTGTGTTTTTAGTGAATGATTCATTCCAATGTGTGCTTTGATTTAAAACACAAGCTCTTTCGAATTCTGTGATGTTTGATTTGTCATGTGTACGTTAGTGATGTCCGGTTCGCGAACCAATTGTTCTTTTGAAACCGGTCAAACGCCAGTTTACCAAATCGGACTGAATCGTCCCAAACAACGAAATAAACCAACATCCCGGAGTTATTCAGTAACTCCAACAGGACACTGACTTAACCTACTGTTAAGAGAGAACTGATGATGATGATAAGCTCCAGCAGCAGAGCAGCTGATATACTGAGCATGCGTGCAGCGGATGAGCGACGTTGTTGTGATTAGTAATCGTAGGTTTATGCCGTCAAAGCGGTTGATTTACAAGGTTTTTTTTACGTCTCCGTGTGGTTCTGTTAGGTATCGCAGCTTGACTCGTCTACATTTAAATTTACATTTTACATAAAATGTCTAAAATGAAAACAATCTCGTTGTTATTGCTCTGTACACAATGTAAATTCTGAAAAAGCACAGAATTCTGTAAAGTTTTTTTTCTGTAATGTTTTTTTTTCTTGGGTGCATAGGTGTGTATAAATAGCCTGGATGCCAGCCGAACTTAGCCCCGCCCACAACATTTGAGCTCGGGCAATTCGGTCTGGACTTGATCCGTAGAGGAGTAATTATGCCCAAACAGAAACTGTTCGGACCAATGAAATTGTCAGGGCGGGCTTTAGACGATGATGGACAGATGATAAACAGTAATGTAATCCACGTCATCAAAGACCGCTTGGGTTGAATTTGTTCTAATCCTAAACGGAGAACTTGTTCGTATGCATACACCTTCACAATATCTCTCAGAAATGATGATCGTGTTGGTAAGTACTATACTTTAATTTCACGATAATTAATCGCATAACAGAGGTGCGATTAATCAAGATCAAAAAATGTACTCTACTGACAGCTCTAATATATACAGGGAGTGCAGAATTATTAGGCACGTTGATTTTCTGATCATATTTTTTTTCCAGGCACATTTGACCAATTCCAAACCACAGTAATCCTAATAACTACTATTGATTTAGTATTTAATAATGTATAAGTGATATATAATTGTTCATGAAGGCTGGAAATGAAAATCACCTTATATTCAGGTGTGCAGAATTATTAGGCATGTTTTCTTTTACAGATAAATTGAGCAAAAAAGAGATTTAACTCAGACTGAAAAGTCAAAAAGTATTAAATACCCCCACTAGATAAGAATCAAAAGCTGAAGTGTTGTAAAATACATGAAGAAGGTTTTTTTATAGGCTTTATGGACAGATAGGTTGAGAGTGACTCTTGAAGGACCAGCACCACATCCTCTAGTACCACTGTTTGAAGAATTCATCTTCCAGAATCTGGCAGTACGTTTTGGGAGTTCATTTTTAGTCCATCTCTGCAAAACGGACTTCAGGATGGACTAAAATGAACTCCCAAAACGTACTGCCAGATTCTGGAAGATGAATTCTTCAGCTTGTGATTCTTATCTAGTGGGGGTCATTTTTTAGGATTCTTTACCTAACTGAAGTCTCTGAGATCCTGACACCTTGCACTTCTGGAGACTCCAGGTAGGTTGCAGCTCTGGAAAATGGTGGCGCTGGAGACTAAAGGGTTCCTGATGGTTTCACCCTTAATTCTTCACCTTAATTCTTAATTCTTTTGCAGTTAACAGGCGTCTTTTCTTCACCACCTGTTTTTGTCAGATCCTGCTGACCCAACGAGCATTTCACTGTCCAATGGTCACGCCTTAACTGCAATGTCTAGTATTGCATTAGTATTGCATCCTTTTCATGGGCATTTAATACTTTTTGACTTTTCAGTCTGAGTTAAATCTCTTTTTTGGCTCAATTTATCTGTAAAAGAAAACATGCCTAATAATTCTGCACACCTGAATATAAGGTGATTTTCATTTCCAGCCTTCATGAACAATTATATATCACTTATACATTATTAAATACTAAATCAATAGTAGTTATTAGGATTACTGTGGTTTGGAATTGGTCAAATGTGCCTGGAAAAAAAATATGATCAGAAAATCAACGTGCCTAATAATTGAGATGAGATGAGATTCAAGTTTATTGTCATTACACATGTACAAGTACAATGCAACGAAATGAAGTTTGGAGTAAGCCTCCGAGCCGCAGCTATTTAAAGCGCCGCCACACGCTCTCCGGAAATAAAGAAATGCAGATTGCTAAGCATACATGCAAACATTACATACATAGTACACACAGTACACGTGGTCACGTGATGGGATTTTTTGTTGGGAATAGTAAGGGAGATAGGAAGGAGGAAAGGGGACTCCTTTCTGCACTCCCTGTACACTATTAATATCCATTGAAATTTAATTGGCATGGTGACAGCCATGTTTTTTTTATATTCTTAATCAAATTTAAAGTACTTCTCAAAAGTCTTTCTATAAATGCCATACAGTGAATGACAATCGTCTGCAGCCGCCCAATGGCTTACATCATTGACAATGATAAGTGATTAATTTACAGCAAAACAAAAGATAACATTTATGCCTTTGTCTCCAAAACATTTGTGTCTTACATTTCATAATGAACTCAGACAAGCTCAGCACTTTTGTTAACCCGAATACTCGCCAGGACGAGCATTTTTACATATTTTTTTCCATTCAATCCCAATAATCTGCGAAACTGGTGTCGCGATCTGTCTGAGTGAAAGGCGGCTGTGCGCGCTTCAGGTCAGAGTCCAGCAGCATGCGGGCACGTCCCGGCCGCGCTGCACTTTTCTGTTGCGTTCTTTTTCCTGAGCTGCGTGTATATATTTGACTGTTCTGCTTCCATTGTTTAGTGAACTGTGGAAGCAGAGCTCACACACTCGTCCTCACTCCTGCTGTCACACATCGACGCAGATTAAGAAATACTGCTCTTATTAGAGTGCTGTCATTTTTAAAGTACCGGTCGTACCCAAATAACCCAGTCGACTAAAAATATTGACGTCGACTAATTAACAGCGACGACGCAGTCGATTGTATCGACCAGTCGCGACAGGCCTACACCTGCCGTTGTTTATCCCGAGACCTGAAGCCTTTTAGTCTGAAGCACGATGCTGTTTTGTCCAATAGGGATGACTCGATACCACAATTTTGGCTTCAGTACGGTACCACGATCTAATACCGAAGTACCGATATTAAATCAATACCATACAGGGTCTGAATTTTGGCGCATAATTTTACTCACTCTCGCAAGTTTGGGGTTTATGAAGCGGGAAATTACCGCAAATGTTTATTATTAAATGAATCAACGAAGATTATCAAATCTATTCAGGCATTCGGAGACTTTCTTGTGAGAAGTAATTTCAGCATTACTGCGTGTCTCCATTCTCTAGCTCTCAAAATTTGCAAATTGCTTTTTAAACCTTGCCAATTTGAACATGCAAGCGATTTTATAGCATTTCGTAATACATGGTATGGGAGCTCTTTGAGAGAGTTTTCTTTGCGCTCATACCAACAAAGCACACACAAGCCAAAGCTTGCGCATTCCAAATTAAAGCAGCACTAGGTAACTTTTCAACCTTCATAATATATTTTCAAGACTCTTGTGATGATACATCGACTTACAATAGGTTGAATGACACGTCTGCCATAGCCTGACAGGGTCTGTATCGTTTTTAATCGTACTTTTAAACTTCGGGTTTCGGGTAGTAACCCGAGAACAAAAAGAACTACAAAATTCGATTGCTTTACGACATATATGTCACTTCCTCCACCACCCCCACTTCCTTAAATTCAGACGTGCGAGCCCAACTATCGTTTGTTTTCCGGATGTTATAGTCATGGCCGAAGTAGCACAGAAAAATAAGAAAGCAAAGGTTTTGTCGGAGGAAAGCAAAAAGAGGAAACGAGAAAGTGATCGGATTAAAGGCAGGACGAGGATCAACATTGGGCCTGTGTTTGCTCGTTGGCGTGAGCTGAAGGAGGAGGGGCTACGTTCTTGCAAGTAAATACATAAGACGTACAAAATCATATTTTAGGATACCTAACATGTCTGTGATATTTGTTTATTTGCCTCAAGCTATAATGCAAATCGATTTTTCAAATTTGCAGATTCATCTATGGTAGCTTGATATTATAATATTGACGATATATGGTCATTACCTACCACTCAAACATTTTATTGAAGTATCATATAGATTCTGTAAAACGGTAACCAATAGACTAGGCTACTATAAAGACGCTGGCTTGTAAACGTGAGCATCGCGATCATTTGGCGTTTGAAAAAAATAAAACCCATGGAATTATATTCATATGACATGCTGAAACATATGCCACTGTACCTGGGATGAAGACATTTCACACGCGACGCAAGCAGAACACCTGCATGTGAACTCCTGCAGTGTTCAGGGCTATCATGGTTGTCATGTCAACAAATGTATGTGCGCATCCCCTGATGTAGGATGACAGAGTTTACGACAGTAGTAGAGGACAATACTGTTTCCCAACTGTAGGGGGACCCCAAGAGCAAAACCTACCAAGTGCTGCTTTAAGTTTTTTTTTCCTTAGTCAAATTCACACAAAGATTATGTCAAAAATGTCCATCTTTAGTGAGTAGTCGCATAAACGCAGTTGGTTATGTCTTTCGCGAATGTAAATAGTGCAATAGTATGCGTGCAAATATTATGAAATCTAAACATCACTGGTGGAAATCGAACGCTGGAGATTTTGTTATATTTAAACGATACGATCTTAAGTGCGGTGGTCAGTGTTAAAAGAAAATATTTGTCTAAATTAGATCGTCTGAATTATGCACTCACCTGTCGATCTCTTAATCTCTTGTACAAGACAGGAATGGCAAGTTAATTCCAAATTTCACGTCTAATCCTCTCTTTATTTATTCATTTTGGGCGATTTGAGTGAGATTCAACTGCTGTATCCATTATGTTGCCACATAATACCTTTGCCGGGCGGTTTCATGTCAGTTTGGGTAGCGCACCCAAAGAATGGAAACCATCCAGTGGTATTTTACATTTGATTTCTTTAATTTCTGTAGTAGCCTATTTCTTACCTATAAACTTAAAGCTGTGTTTTGTATTTTTCTCTTTATTATATTGTATTAATTTGTGCTATCATTTGCAATTTATTTGTTCTTATTTTATTACTGAGTGTTTACTTATTTTTGTAAATTTAGTTCAACGATTCAAATAAAGCCTCCCTGTTCTGTGTGTAACCTCTTGCAGTAAAATTACCAAATTTATCAAAACATTATGAGATAATAATACAAATATCTGTATGGCAATTTTTTCCTTGTGGTATCGAATATCAATATTTTTCAGGGTATTGTATCGAAATTGGAAATTACAGTATTGTGACAATACTAAATTAAAGTGCTGGAAATGAATGTATTACTATTTTCCAATACTTTCAGTTTTGTATACATTTAGGCAGTTATATTTTAAAATAGTTAAAACTCACTTTTTCAAATAAACTACCATGCATACTCACCAGTGACATTAACACTGAAGATTTTAATGCTGCTTATACTCATGCTGCTGATGATCTGTAGTTTATAGAGTCCAGAGTCTGTGGTTCTGGTGTTTGTGATGGTCAGATATCCAGTCTGATGATCCAGCTTCAGTCTGTCTCTGAATCTCACTTTACACTGATCATCTGTACAGATCTTACTGAGATTTCCAGTGGTTTGAGCAATACGACTGTCATTAAAATACCATTTAATTCTGTCTTTCTGGGTTACTTTAACACCAGTGTTTAGAGTGACTGAATCTCCCTCCATCAGTGACACTGACTCTTCATCTGAATCAACACCAAATACACCTGGGGAAGAAAAAAAAGTGCTGTGATTTTTTTGGAACATCAAGATTGTGGGTAGATAAATATGGTTCATAATGTAACATGCAAACAGAGAGCAGAAGAACATTTACATTAACTCATTAAACATAGGCTACATGTGTCTCTCATGGATGATATTGAACATTTTATACAGAACACCCTAAAACACACGTCCTGATTCATATATTGCATTGAACGTTGGCAATCATACAACCTGGTTATGATCATTGTGAGTCATTTCATAGATTCGCCACTGGCAAATAACCTATAATGGCGTTTATTTTAGTCCATCATATATGGACTCAAATAATACTATTTCATGTTTTAGTTCGATATAGTGCTTTTTTCAAAATACAGGTTGACTTGTGGAAGATATCAATGTCTTTGCTTTTGAATGAGATATTCAGTATCGGCCATTTTAGATATATATATCGAAATCAGGCAGATTCTGAAAACATTTTTAAATATGCAGTGTGAAGCTTAACCCTGCCCCCAACTTTAGTCTGGATGTTCCAACCCCCCGAAACCTCCCCCTTCCTGCCACCCAACTATATTACAACACTTATTTGGGGGAAATGTCATAATGAAATATTATTTAATACTGTAATACACTGTACTTTAACCATATTCAGTTCACACAACACTGCTGTCCTGATAGTTATACTACAACACTTGGGAAAATGTCTTTTTGCATATTTTTTTATACTTTTTCAAAATGAAAAAAAATGTAATAACTTCACTATAATACACTACTGTCACAAAATTCAGTTCACACATCACTGCTGTCCTGATAGTTATACAAAAAAAATTAAAGTTTTTTGCAAAATTTGTTTTATTTTTTTATTTATTTAAAAATAAATAACTTGACTATTATGGAAAATATATTCAATAACATCACTGTAACACTGTTATGTCACCTAATTCAGTTCACACATCACTGCTTTCCTTATACTACAATTTGTATACATTTGCTTTTGCATATTTTTACTGATTTATTTTTCCTGAAAAACATCTAATAACTTGACTATTATGGAAAAAGTATTCAATAACTTCACTGTAATACACTCTACTGTCAACAACATTTGTTCACTTATCACTGCTGTCCTGCTGGTTATACTACAACAATTATTTTGGGGAAAATGTGCTTTTGCATATTTTTTTAATTTTATAATAAAAATGATTCAATATCTTCTCTGTTATGTAAAATATATTTAATAACTTCTCTGTAATACAATCTTACTGTCACCAAATTCAGTTCACACATCACTACTGTCCTGATAGTTATACTACAACACTTATTTTGGGAAAATGTCTTTCTGCATATTTTGGGGGTTTTTTATGAAAAAAATGCAATAACTTCACTGTAACACACTGTACTGTCACCAAATTCAGTCACACATCACTGCTGCCCTGATATTTATACTACAACACTTCATTTTGGATTTTTTTTTTTTTTTTAAAGGGGTGGTAAACCACGATTTCATTATTCTAACTTTAGCTAGCGTGTAGCATTATTCTAACTTTAGCTAGCGTGCTTGAGCATAAACAACATCTGCAAAGTTACAACGTTCAAAGTTTAAAGCAAAGGGAGCTTTAATTAAAAAAAAAAAATTTTTTAAGGACGACAGCAAACGGCCGGTAGGCGACTAGATTTTCCTCCAGGCTTGCTGACATCACCAGCCCCAATATTTACATAAACCCCTCCTCCGAGAATATTAAATAAGGGGGGGCGAGGCCATTTTGTATTGCTGCGTTATTGTGGTTAGTAGGCTGGAGTGTTGTTGCCGCCATATTTTAATCCGGATTGCAGGTCCACTTTGTTCAGCCTTCCTAGGGACGGGGGTGCGTTGCAGTGCGTTCAACATACAACATGTTATATGCATGTGTCTATGAGACAGAGGGGAACACAGTCGCATTTGCAGCAGATATATGCTGCCCATCATAAATCAAAGCACGAGACAGACAGGGGTCGGAGGAGAAGACTGGAAAATGTGACATAATGGACAGTCTGAATGTGCAATTCATGAGCCGCGGTTCAGCTACGCGAGACAAACACTGCCAGTGTGTGAATGCACGACGGGCTCCCGCTGCACATCTCACGGAGGAAAACCCCTTTAATGAAACAAATTCAATAACTTGACTATTATGGAAAATATATTCAATAACTTCACCGTGGACAGTGGAAATGCAGCTACTGTTTTACAGCTGCCTGACACCCAGATTGATGCAGAGTAGAGCAACCAGACAGCGCAAATTATGCTATTATTTTACTTATGTGCGAACCTCTATGGTGCAAACTTACTGTGTATTTTAATCCACTCATTTGTCAGTAATGGAGCGCCTATGGCTAATCCCACACAAATGGACTATATACACTGAATTTAGACTGTGAAATTGACAGCATTTTAATGATCAATCGAAAATAATAAAATAGAATAGAGGACACAACAATATTTTGAACATCAGTTGCCGCGATGTGTCTCCATTGCAGACAAATGAGTGGATTAAAACACACGGTACGTCGCAAAAAAGTAAAATAATGGCATGGTTGCACTGTATTGTTGTTTCGTGCATCAGTCTGTGTGTCAGGCAGCTGTAAAACAGTGAGAGATCTTGTGGCAGACGAAAAGTGTTTAGTTAATGGTGAATATTGACCTATTGTGTATACCATAGTGGCTCTCGCGTACTGTTTTTATTTATATCTTTATTTTTTAAATTAACCCTCTACTGCATAGCGTTGCTCTCAGGCAACGGAAAGTGTTTTTAAGTTTAATTTCCAGTACATGTTTCTTTAAATAATTGCAACCAATCAAAATGGTCAAATGATTGCTATAGAATGGTCCAATAAGGTGTGGGAGTCACTATCAAGCATCATTTGAAGGCGGGGCTTCCTTTTCTGACATGTGGTCACATGAGCACATGGTGTGAGAAGAAGGTAAGATTATTTGCTTCAGTAATCTTATTTACAATGACATGAACTGTAAATAAAAAATATATGTATGTGCATGAAGGTGTAGAGAAGTTGTTTGTCAAGTTTTATTAACTTTTTTTTAATTTAGCATGTTTAGAAATTCAATTTTTCTTCTTGTTGCCTCAGGGCAACGTTATGCGATAAGGGGTACTTTTTATGGAGGTCTTTGCTGACAATGTGTTTGGATGTTATCACACATCATTACATGTTATTTGTGCACAATATGGTAAAATAATAATAATAACTTCATAGCCACGCCCTAGCAACCAGTTACAGCACCCTAGCAACCATATATCAACATTAACGAGCCATATCTCAGTACCAGAGCATTGTAGAAATACAGAGTTGGGCTCTTTTGACTCAGACTGGCCAATAGTCTTTCAATATCACCCCATTAACTGTATAGCCACACCCTAGCAACCATTTAGAGCACCCTAGCAACCGTATTGCAACATAAAGAAGCCATATCTCAGCCCCAGAACATCGTACAGTCATGAGGGTGGGCTCTTTTGACTCAGACTGGTCAATAGTCTTTAAATATCACCCCAAGAACTGTATAGACTGAAGGGTTAAGGGTCAAGCTAAACACCACTTGCCTCTTCTTCAGACCCATATCCTTCAAGAATGATTTTATGATCTAATATCAAAATGAGAATGAATGATAATCGATTTATAACCATTTTCTACCTTTATTAAATCAATCTACCTATAACCTCTTATATTTAATCCTCTCTGTATTCAATGAGTGTTTTAATGATTGAAGTGTGTTTGCTGTGTGCTTTTGAATTCCTATTATTGAGGTGCTGCCCTGATGTCTGGGTCAGGACGTACTGGCAGGCAGATGTCCTTGGTGTAGTCATAACTCTCCAGGGAGTCAAACGAGATCAGCATATGTTAACTGTATGTCTTCCTGAGATGACCCCCCCCCGGGGTCATCCCTGAAACTTCTATGGGATTCTTTGGGGGACTCAGGGGAAAATGTACCTCTTTGATGTATCTTCTTTCTTTATAGAATAGAATAAAGTCACTTCTGAATTAGAGTTAGTATCAGTATGTTTTGAAGAAGTACTCTGTTGATAGTTAGTTAAAATGTCCCGACCTTGATGGAGACTGTTTTTCTGGGAAACTTTGTGTGTGCGTTTCATGATTCTGTGCAGATCCAGTGTTGGAGATGGTCCTTTCTGCAAACGATTCCAGACTTTGAGGCGTCTTTTCTGTGATCTCCGAGGTCATTGAGGGTTAATCTGGGCCTGAGCGACACGGAGTCTACGCATTTTGAGAGATATATGTCCCTATCTGTCCACGTGTGGAAAATTGCTTATACTGCCTGTGTTAGAACCAATCAGAAGCCTCCCACCTGTGGGATGATGTAACTTGCGCCCTTGAAACGGGTATAATTGCTCTGTGATTTTCTGTGATCGGTAGAGTCTTGGCCTCGACTTCCCCGTGCGACTCTCCGGCTGGCTCTACCGATGAAACTACAAACTGTACTTCAGTAAAATTCTCTTCATTGATTGAACATCCTGACTCCTGGTCTTCCTTGTGCATATCTGGTCTCTGGGTCAATAACTGTGTCCCCAACAGTTATTTTGGTGGAGGAAGTGGCGGGCAATCACCCTACGGTGACATCTCTGGCAAACCAACAAGATAAGGTAGTATATTTTTTATTATTAGACTTGTCTGACTGGAAGAGACTGGGTTGGGGGTACGGGAGAGCCTTTAATTTCGAGAGGAAATAAGGATTACTTATACTACGGGTTGTGTTCAGCTATCTCGAGTGAGTCAAGAAGCTTTGTTAAGAAACACAAAAGGGTATAAGCGGGCGCTCTGGGTTGCCAGTAGAACTGTTACCAGAGTGAAATAGTGGCATGCGGAAGGAGAGCTGATTGTTGAAGCTAAGGTGAGGTCACCACTCCTCAGGGGCATGCAGCACTGGACAAAGGGGGCCAGTGCACACCGCAAACCTTCTCCGTCTCTTCCAACTCAGACAGGGGGCCCCCGAATTTAGGACAGTAGACAGTGAGGGACTAAAATTAGCCATAATAAACCATTGTTTGCCAGGGATTCATCTGGGACGATCCCTGTTAAAAGAACTGATATTTGCATGACCCAAATTGGATGACCAGCATATGTGACCAGGAGTAAGTAATACTTTGTGGTTTCATGGTGTAGAATTCATCTGTAATTTGCTAAAAATAAATTTTTGGTGCTAAGAAATAAGGTTTTTGCCTTACGCTGCTAAAAAAAAATCTTCTCTGTAGTGGTTTTTCACCTGTGACCAAAAGAAATGGCTGGCAAAACTAACAATCTGCTCAGCTTTGACATAATCAGTGAAAAAGAAGAGAGCTTGCGCTGTAAACAGCTCTGCTCTGAAGCCCTCACATCAAAAAGATTCTCAGGGCTCATTAAAACTATGGTCAGTCAAGGCTTTGACTATGACTGGAAAATCACACAGCAACTCGATTGGCTTGAAACCAAGAAAGAGGCAGACCGATCTAAATTCTTAGCTGTGTGCGCTTATTCATGGATCTGTAAAATGGGAGGTGTACCAGTGAACCCAGAGAAAACAATCCCTAAAGTGATTGATGGGTGGTACAGCCTGAACGCCCAACGTGACAGAATGGCCAAAATAGCTGGAATAGAGATAGGAGATGATCTGAGTGGTTTTAGCAAAGGGCTGGAAATGGTTTGTGAAAAAGCAGAGAAAACTGTGAAATGTGAAACCATGCCTGCCTCTCCCTCTGCCCCAGCCGTCTCTTATCCGTCTGTGCAGGCTGCTCCAGCAATGGGGCCGGCCTCGCAGACGGATAACAAGAAGGAGGGGCCTTATGCTGATGCACGTAGGATGTTGAACGTGCAGACTGAGGTCCCTCCCCCTTACAATCCAGAGCTTCCCTCCATGCAAGCAAAACGAGATCAGATTACAGGGGTCAGAAATCTTTTACTGACTCCTATGGAGGCCAGTAAGCCCAAAGTAACGGTCTCGGCCGCCCCAGTCCGACATTCGGAGTGGGACGACACAGACCTTGAAATGGGTGCGGGTTATGAGGCGGGGAATTGGACCCGTCTCACCCCGTCAGAGAAAAACAGTTTGCTTGCAGGGATGGAATCTTTTAAGCTATATAACCCCAATAGAGCGGTATGGGACAAACTAGAGGCTGTTGCTAGGCAACAGAATCTGGGTATTGCTGACATACAAGCACTGGTTGAAGGATTAGTTCCTTCCAGCAAATTGAGATCTGTACAGTCATGCTCAATCGACCCCAGAGTCCCATCAGATTGGTCTGAATACTGTGATGCTTACGCAGGCTATAAACGCGCAGTGGAAAACATTTTAGGTCGGGGGTCATACCCCTGGACCAGCGTGACTCAGGTCAAGCAAAAATCTGATGAAAGCCCCTTAGACTACGTAGAGCGTTTTCGTCTTGCGTATGAAACTTACTGCGCTGCGAACCGTAGTATTGAAGATTTTGATTCTGCCATTGTTTTAGAATCTGCTACGGGCGGGCTGAACTCACTGTACAAAGAAATGTTGATGAACAGCTCTGTTGATATTAGGGCTTGGGAAGACTTGCTTCGGTGGTGCTCTGTCAGCTGGAGCCGCCTACAAGCACGACATAACCATACTGAGGAAAAAGTGGCTGCTGTGTCAGTAGAAGCGGAAGGTCAGTACCTCATCACATGTTTCAATTGTGGAAAGCCTGGCCATGTGGTCAGGACATGCACCGAGCCCTCCTCCCTTTGTAAATTCTGTAACAGGGCAGGTCACCTAGACAAATTTTGTCGAATGAGGATGAAATCTCAGGGGGGTGGGAACAAATATGGGAACAAGAACAAAAATGGGAACAACAATGACAGGGCCCCAAACAGTAACGCCCCTCAAGCAAGCACCCCCCAAGCTAGCAGGCTGACTGAGTCTGAAATTGATCAGCTCAGAAAGCTGTTAAGTGACGAATAGGGATTAGCGGCCTCCGGTTCTTGTAATTACTATGACACACGACCTTTCATAAACGCGTTGTTAGGAGGCCGGCAATGCATAGCTTTGATTGACACGGGTGCCACTGTATCTATAACTGATCTTGATCTTGAAACTACTTCTGAAACCTTGTACATATCAGGCTTACATGGCAAATGCTTGTATCACAAATCTATTTCTGTCCCTTTAACTCTTGCAGACACTGGAAAAGTCCATTGGACTGAATTTTGGGTAGGGAAAAATGGTGTAGGGACTATCATTGGTGTTGACATTTTGAAAGAACTTGAAGCTGATGTTTTGCTTTCTCAAAACAGATTAGTGCTTGGCTGCAATGAAACAATTCGCTTATCTCAATCTGGCCCCCACCATAAACAGAGATGCGCAGTGGCTGATGCTGACAGGCAGACTGAAACTCGACCTGAGTGGAAGTTTTTGATTTCTAAATTTCCAGATGTTTGGGCTAAAGATAAATTTGATTGTGGGCTCGCCCAGATTCAGCCACTGAGCATCCCAGGCCCCATGCACATAGCCAGAAGACAATACCCATTAAGAAATGAGGCCAGGGAGGGAGCTGAGTGTGTAGTGGACGAGCTTTGCAGACGGGGGATCGTTATCCCCTGCTCATCCCCCACAAATAGCCCCATGTGGCCGGTTCGAAAGAGCGATAATACTTGGCGTTTAACGATCGATTACACCGCGCTAAACGCAGTCTCCGAGAGAATGCACCCCTTGGTGGCAAACCCCGCCACCATCTTGAACGAAATAGGGTCTGAACACTGTTATTTCACTGCATTGGATATTGCTAATGGTTTCTGGACTTGTCCTCTAGCCAAGGAGGACCAAGGGAAGTTTGCTTTCACCTGCAGGGGGCGACAGTGGACTTGGAGCCGGTTGCCCCAGGGATTCTGTAACTCCCCTACCTTGTTCCATCAAGCCCTTGCAACGTTCATCGATCCGGTAAGAAAGACTGTTGAAACTGATGGTTCTGTCATCCTGCAGTATGTGGATGACATTCTGATTGCCAGCCCAAGCAAATTCAAACATTTAACTGCTGTACGAACTGTGTTGAAAGCCCTGAAAGACGGGGGCTTCAAAGCAAATCTGAAAAAGGCACAGCTGGCACTGTCCGAAGTGACTTATTTAGGACAGATTGTCGGGGTGCACGGAAGACGCATCACCCCGGAACGAGTAAAAGCCATCATTGAACTTCCAAAACCAAACACTGTCACTGGTCTAAGGCAGGTAATGGGTCTTTTGAATTACTGCCGCCAGTTTGTTTCTGAATACACTGAACTGTCCAAACCCCTCACAGAATCACTAAAAGGGGGAAAACCTGGATCCGAACTGATCGAATGGACTGAGGAGATGGAGGAGGCGTTCGTGAGTATCAAAGAAACTCTTGCTTCCTCCCCAGCACTGAGACATGCAGACAGCAGCAGGCCTTTCCACCTGTGGACATGGGTGGGAAACAGATCTTATTCAGCGGCCCTGGGTCAGAGAGTTCCCGGCCGGAACTCCTACGGGATGGTAGGATACTATTCTACTCCTATTCCTATTTCTATGGCAGGCCAACATCCCTGTCTGCTGACATGTGACTGCGCTGAGTGGGCGGTGAAAACCACAGAAGACATTGTAACACATCAAAAGGTGATACTCCATACCCGACATCAGATTCTCAAATTACTGACAAACACCCGCTTAGGCTCCATTTCCAATCAAAGACGAGCTAAGTGGGAAACCACTCTCTTAAGTAAGAATGTGGAAATACAAATTGACAATGAAACTGCCATAAACCCTGCCTCCTTGCTTCCAGAAGAAGGAAATGCACACAATTGTGTTCGTTTGATCGAAAATGACAGCCATAGCCCCCTCCAGTCAGAGCCGCTGCCAGATGCGATGAACTTGTTTGTCGACGGATCCAGCTTTCATGAGCAAGGAAAACGTTTCACTGGCTGGGCGGTTGTTAATGAACATCATGAGACTGTTGACTGTGGTTCTCTTTCAGGGGGAGGGGCTCAAATGGCGGAGCTGGTTGCTCTCACTCATGCAC
Source organism: Gobio occitaniae (assembly GCA_033150135.1). Lineage (NCBI taxonomy): Eukaryota > Metazoa > Chordata > Actinopteri > Cypriniformes > Gobionidae > Gobio > Gobio occitaniae. Next base: position 15,168 of record JARQWZ010007109.1, read on the forward strand.
TACAATATGGCAGGGGGAAAAGAGTCAACATTTACACTGACAGCCGTTATGCTTTCGGGACAGTTCACGACTTTGGGCCGGTGTGGAAACGACGGGGGTTCCTGACCACCGCCGGTTTGCCCATTTCTCATCAACAGCAGGTAAAAGAACTCATGTCTGCCTGTGATTTTCCTGCAGAAGGAGCTGTTATCAAAGTAACAGGACACTCCAAGGACACCTCCCCCGAATCCAAAGGCAATCAAGCCGCTGACTCTGCTGCCAGGCTGGCTGCAAAACAAACAGAGACATGTGTGAGTGTAACTGCTATCTCTCCTCAGGAGAGTGAAACACCCAGAGACATTTTCGAACTTTATGCGCAGGACCCTGAAGAGACTGAGCAGTGGATAAAACTGGGAGCGAAGAGAGGCTCAGATGGACTTTGGAAATTCAATGAACGTTTTGTTTGCCCTGTTTCAGCTCGAACAGAATTAATGTCACTGTATCACGGGTTAGCTCATGCAGGGCCTGAGAACTTACATGCAATAATTTCTAAAACATGGTGGTGGCCAAAGATGAGGGCTTCTTGCAAGGATTTCTGCAGAAGATGTTTAGTTTGCTTAAAAGTTAATTCTTCAGCTAAGCTAAAAATCCCCTTAGGACACGCCCCACGTCCCCAGGGTCCATGGACACACCTTCAAATTGATTTCATAGGGCCACTGCCCCCTAGTGGGGGTTTTTCATACATTCTCATGATTGTTGATTTATTTTCCAGATGGGTAGAGGCTTTTCCGCTGAGAAACTGCACAGCAGACGCTACTGCAAAAATTTTGCTGAATGAAGTCTTCCCAAGATGGGGGTTGCCCTTACAAATTGATTCTGATCAGGGCACACATTTTACTGGTAAAGTAATGAAAAATGTAATGAAACTGATAGGAGTAAAACAACACTTTCATATCGCCTTTCGTCCTCAGTCGAGCGGATCGGTAGAACGAACTAACCGCACTCTCAAAGCCGCTCTGAGAAAAAGATTGCTGGAATGGGGAAGGGGTTGGCATGCGGCTATTCCTACGATTTTGTTAAGCATGAGAGCAAGCCCAAACAAAACTACTCAGATCAGCCCATTTGAGATAATGACTGGTCGCTACATGCGGCTGCCCTGGGATGCCCCGTTACAACACGAGGGACCAACCGGGCCTTTGAAAGATGTGCTACAGAATTATCTGAAAGCCTTGGATGACTGTTTGCGCGACACACGTGTGAGTGTCAGCATCAGGCAGGCTGAGAAAGATAACACTGAACAAAGAAGCATGCCTGTCCTGCCTGAAATAGGCGACAGTGTCATGTTGCAGAGAGAAATAGTTTCTCCTTTAGGTCCCAAGTTTGATGGGCCTTATCAAGTACTTTTAACGACAAACACCTCTGTTTTGCTGGACAGAGGAGTTTTGGGAACAGTTTGGAGACATTGGTCACAAGTGAAACCACTCGAGAAGGGGTTACAACCGGAAACTACTTCATTGACCGATTAACTACCTCATAACCCTAAACAGTGATGTATGTAATAATGTCAGCCGTGTTTTATCATTACAGATGGTGGAACCGGATGACATATTGCGGCTCTTGATCTTGAAAGAAGAAGTGCGTCTCGAGAAACGGCGCAAAATGAGACGGGCTTTCATCCGCTTGGCACTCCCGATCTCAGTGGCTGCATTAATTTTAATTGCCTTGTCTTTTGTAGCATGGATCCAGATTTCAATTTGGACCGGGAGATTCCATGCATTTTCTACCCATTGGGACTGCGAGGAAGTCGACAACCGTCCATCTTGGGTTCAGTACCCATGTCTAAATTCTACTGAGGGTCTAAATTTAATCGCAACTATGTATCAAAACGTTAACGACCGATGTTATCGACTGGACGGTAATGAAACAGTGACTTTTTGGCTCGGTCACTCCCCAAACTATCCGAGTAATACCCTCATTATGCAAAAAGGCCGGTGGATGAGGAGTGGAGGTATTGATATTTTTGAAAGGAGCTTTAGTTCCATCAGTTGGATTCCAGATAGCATAGCCCGTGAAAACGTGAGTGCTTGTGCTTCCCGTCTGGACAAAGTTAACCAGTACCTGTTAAAACCTAGCCAAGCAGCAAGAAAGGCTGAACGTAAACGGCGTCAAGCCAGAAATTCCACTGAGTCCCACATAATTATGGGAGGTAAAGCAGTTAGCCTCCCCGGGTACCCCAGTGCACCTGACCCCCGACATTTAATGTCCTACTATTTGCCCAAGGCAAAAGATTTAAGTACCAATAAGATATCCAAAGCTGTGGCTCAAAGTTACATCCATAGCAACATTATCGCCCGAGAAGACCCAGGGTCAGATTTGTACCAACAAATACTCCGTGATAGAGATATGATGAGATGGGGAGTGTTGACTAAGACTCGGGTGCATGTCATAAGATGGGATACTGACAGGTCCTATGGTGCGGTGTGTGACAGGTTGGGTAGGATAGACAAAACTGATAAAAAGAACTTTGACTTGAATAACAGTGAAAATGGGTTGCCTTTGATTAATGCTCTGTCCCTTTCTTGGCCCAGATATACGAAGTTTGATGATCCCTGGAAAGAGACGGCCCAAGTAGAGCGTTGTTTGGGTGAGGTGTTGCAACAGTGGTTTGTTAAAACATTTCCCCCAGCAGAAGTAAAAAGATGTAGGAAGGTGGCAGAAAGTATTACCGGTGTAAAATCTATGGAAATTCCTTGGGAAACATGTAATGCATCTTTTGTTAAACCAGGGTACACGTGGCGCAGCTTCTTTGACGTGTTGCAGCAGTATGAATTTGCACGAAATCTCGCCAATAAAACAATTATAGACCTAGAGTCTTTACATGATTATCTTGAGGATAAATGTTATAGTCCTACATCCATGGCATTCAATGTGACTGCCTGGGTGCACCTTCACATGTTCAAATTAACAATTGAACTGATGAACACCAGACTGGCCATTTCTAAGGTACCAGTGAGTTATGATGAATTAGGGTGGACTCAATACAAATCTTTCCAAGTATTAATGTGGCCTCAAATAACGGACGTGGCATTAGGAGGTGAATGGTTCGATAGAGAAAAGCAATTTCGACAGTTTTTAGGTGCAGTCCCCTCCGTACTGGAAGCTAGGGAGCTAGCTTCCAAGACAACGACCAGAAGCTGTATTAAGCATCAGCTGACCCACCCGATGGGCCCCATTTGGCGTCCAGTGGACAAAAGACAGGCTTCAGACATCGCAAATGACCCCTTGTGTGTTGCAGAATTGAAGCAGAAAACTGAGTATTTTCCCCGACTCAAAGCACCGTCCGCTCAGCAGAAATACATCACTGCATTTCTAGGACAGGTGAAAACTGAAGACCCTTTTGCTGGGTATGAGTATTTGAATTCTGTCTGGCTCCAATCTAAGGGAACTGCCTTGATAGCCGAGTCTGACTCTCCCTCTGCTCTAGCAGCAGCCTTTATCTTGGTGTTTTCAATAGGGGCCATTTTTACGGACATGACTGAGTCGGTGGAAGAATTTGTTGAAGAAGCGTGGGAGGAGATTGTGGCTGCCTCAGAGGATCTAGTGTTGGGAATATTCAAATATGTCCTGTATGCTCTCGGAGCCGGAATAGGAGTTCTTGTTCTATGTTTGTGTGTCTGGGTGTGTGTTCGTTTTAGTCTGTTCTATCTGTGCAGGTCCTCTTGCCGCAAACTGAACCCGGCTGAGGAGGACAGGAGACTGCTAAAGCTGACTAACAACCTGAGAGTCAAACTGAAGAAGAAGCATCTTGGATCCCTGTTATGAGTGGGAGGGGTAAAGAGCCTCGGAACGGGGACTGGTCTTTTTAGTGGCCAGCATGTCCGTGATGAGGTGAAGAGACAATTGTGACCCTAACGGGGAGCATGCGTCACCACTTGGCCTCCCGTAGTGACCTCATTTGTAGGCCAGACGTGGGGGTATTGGACCCCCACACATGGCCTAAGACGGGGGAGTGAAGGGTTAAGGGTCAAGCTAAACACCACTTGCCTCTTCTTCAGACCCATATCCTTCAAGAATGATTTTATGATCTAATATCAAAATGAGAATGAATGATAATCGATTTATAACCATTTTCTACCTTTATTAAATCAATCTACCTATAACCTCTTATATTTAATCCTCTCTGTATTCAATGAGTGTTTTAATGATTGAAGTGTGTTTGCTGTGTGCTTTTGAATTCCTATTATTGAGGTGCTGCCCTGATGTCTGGGTCAGGACGTACTGGCAGGCAGATGTCCTTGGTGTAGTCATAACTCTCCAGGGAGTCAAACGAGATCAGCATATGTTAACTGTATGTCTTCCTGAGATGACCCCCCCCCGGGGTCATCCCTGAAACTTCTATGGGATTCTTTGGGGGACTCAGGGGAAAATGTACCTCTTTGATGTATCTTCTTTCTTTATAGAATAGAATAAAGTCACTTCTGAATTAGAGTTAGTATCAGTATGTTTTGAAGAAGTACTCTGTTGATAGTTAGTTAAAATGTCCCGACCTTGATGGAGACTGTTTTTCTGGGAAACTTTGTGTGTGCGTTTCATGATTCTGTGCAGATCCAGTGTTGGAGATGGTCCTTTCTGCAAACGATTCCAGACTTTGAGGCGTCTTTTCTGTGATCTCCGAGGTCATTGAGGGTTAATCTGGGCCTGAGCGACACGGAGTCTACGCATTTTGAGAGATATATGTCCCTATCTGTCCACGTGTGGAAAATTGCTTATACTGCCTGTGTTAGAACCAATCAGAAGCCTCCCACCTGTGGGATGATGTAACTTGCGCCCTTGAAACGGGTATAATTGCTCTGTGATTTTCTGTGATCGGTAGAGTCTTGGCCTCGACTTCCCCGTGCGACTCTCCGGCTGGCTCTACCGATGAAACTACAAACTGTACTTCAGTAAAATTCTCTTCATTGATTGAACATCCTGACTCCTGGTCTTCCTTGTGCATATCTGGTCTCTGGGTCAATAACTGTGTCCCCAACAAGACACATCGTAGCAACCATGCAACGGTACAAACACATTAATAAGCCATATCTCCCCAGAACATCCTACAGACATGTTGCTTGGCTTTTTTGCATCCCAGTAGCATCCGAGAGGATTTTTTTTGCCACGGCAAGCACCACTCACATTTTCTTCAGGAAATGTACATTCTAGAGCAGTGGTTCCCAACCACGTTCCTGGAGGACCCCCAACAGTGCACATTTTGCATGTCTCCTCAATCAAACACACCTGATTCAGGTCATCAGCTCATTAGTAGCTACTCCAAGACCTGATGTGGGTGTGTCAGACAAAGGACACATCCAAAATGTGCACTGTTGGGGGTCCTCCAGGAACGTGGTTGGGAACCACTGTTCTAGAGTGAGAAAGTGAACTGTTCAAACAGATTCTACAGTGTTTGAAAAAAGAAAACTACCTCTGTTTGATGGATTGACAAATAAGTTTTAGTCAGATTAAATACTTTTTACTTGCTAAGACATATTTGAAGTGTTTTTAAAAGGAAAATTACCACTGTTTGATGTGTGTAAATGGACCAAATGCTAAAATTAAATATTTGAAACCCATTATTAATTGAAAAGAGTGCCAGTTCCCTCTTGATTTTCCTAATAAACATTGAGACAATATTACATTTTTCTCTGTGATTTACTACCTATACTGCATAGCGTTGCCCTGAGGCAACAAAATAAAATCTGCTAAGGGGGTGGGTTTTTAAAAAAAAAATTTTTTGTTTGTTAATCTGTTATCTTAAATCTTCAAGAAAATAAAATTAAATTTTTTTTTTTATGCAAAAACATAATTCATGCATTAGAGGGTTAAAACAAATGATTCAAATAACTAAATCCAGCATACAGCAGGAATGCTTCACAGGACAGATATCACATATTCTTTCTCACACAAATTAGCAAGTCAAATAAAAACAAACGATACAACAACAACGAGAATAAAGAAAAAAATCTGTAGTAAAGGAAAAACAAAACAAAAAAACAAGCTAAATATTTCTTTCTTTTTCCTATTGACACATTCAAGATTCGTTTAGTAAACATAGTGGGGACATTACGATTTAAAGAATTCCTCCATAAAGTTTAACAAAATTTCATTATTTTATTTTTAATTCACTTTAATGACTTCTTTAGTGAATAAATTGCATTTAGGTATGTGTAACCGGTCGACTCGCACTTTCCCAGCGACACCAGTTAGGAATGACTTATCTGCGTTGTGTATTAATGTAGACACGGGACAACAGACGACAGTTCACTAGATATTTAATCACTGCTGCCTGTTAAACATAGAAATAAGCAGCCTCTTTAAGTGAGATTGCCCTTTTCCTTTCTCTCCCATGAGATTACAATATCAAAAGGGGCAATTAACAATGAAAAACATAAACATGATACCTTTCACAACATAGGAAACATACCTGTTAAACATAGAAATAAGCAGCCACTGAGTGAGATTGCCCTTTTCCTTTCTATAAAATAAATGTGTTGTACATTTAATCACCATGTGCTCACTTCCATAAATAAAGAAAAATTTGACTCCAAAATAATAAAATTACAAAAATAACCACACATAGAAGTAAAATAACACTTTACACATGTGTTTGAGTGAAAATATAGATATAAAAGCAATAATTGGGATAAAGATTAAAGAAGATTATCAGGAAAATTAACAGATACCCACCTCTCCCATGAGATTACAATATCAAAAGGGGAGAGGAGGAGGGGGGGACGTTAAGGCATCTTGTGATCACACAACACTTAAAGGAGAAGCACTCATTTTGATCAGGTAACCACAGAAGACATATATGAACAATTTTGTGTTAATTATTCCCAACAGTACATATTTATCAGTGTAATTTCTATACCCACATATGCATTTTGCAATTTTTTGTTTATGGATGTAATATTTACCATGCAAAATGTAGAAGTTGACCACATATTCAAACATTTTGCTTCTGTGTGTAAAAGAACATATAATATATTTTAGAGATAATTTATAATTCACATTTCTCGGGGCAAAAAGAAAAGAACTAACTTCAGATCAAAATTTTCAATTGTAAAACAAATGAGCCAAGTCTTCCTCTTGTACAGTACAAAAAGAGCATTTGTTGTCAATGTCCATGAATTTTTATAACGAAGCTTTACATGGGTAGATTGTGTTAAGTATTTTAAATGTATCTCTTTAACTTTATTCAGCATACAAGTTGTATATGGATTTAACCATACCATTGGATATCAGATATTACTGCATTCCAAAAAAAAAAAATCCCTCTAGGAGAGATTTTATGATTGGATTGAAAAATGTATCTGATTATTAATCTGTGTATTATTACAGGAGTGAGAAAATCTGTTAATACCATCAACTATTAACTCCAAAACTTACTTCCAAAAGTGAGGTGACTTTTCATTAAATGTTTCAACCCATTTAATAGCTTTTACAACTTGCTGAAACTCTTTAAATGGAATGGGGAAATTATAGTCCTGGCAGGTTATCGGGGCATATTTTGTCCACTGCTGAGGAAAGCTTGTTTTGAGGAAAATAAAGTTTGTAGCTGCTTGTCTACGTTAATACGATTGAAAAGAGGTGTTATTATTTGTGTAGTAACACACTCCCGGCGCTATAGAGCTTCAGTGCCCCCCCTCCATCAAATTTACATTTAAAAATTATTTTAAAAATAATAATAATTTACGTGTAGTATTTATATATTTATTGATGTGTGTATTTAAGTGTAATATTTGACTCATAATCTTTTTTAAAAAAAACACCCGCGAAGTTTGACTGATTGTTTTGGGGACACTACATTTTTCAACTAAACATCGAAATACATCTAAATAATAAAATAAATTAACCATTTAAACTAAATTACTGATCAAATTATTGATCTAAAGCCCACACTGTCACTGTATGATACTTGAAATTTTTCCAGAATGGCTATACAGCTGAATAAAATTATGCTGCATTATTTTCCTGTTTAACACTGTAAAGCTGCTTTGAAACAATCTACATTGTTAAAAGCGCTATATAAATAAAGTTGACTTGACTTGACTTGACAAAAAAGGGGTTTCCCGCTGACCCGCTCGTACGGCAGCATCTCTGTAAAGTTATAGCAGAGCCATATTAGACATTCTCTGGTTATAGCGAAGTGACGTGCGCTCGGTTTTGTCTAAGCTAGCTAGCCAGGTTAAATTTAAATTAATCGTGAAAGTAAAAATATTAAAATATGGATATACGAAGCTTTTTCAAATCATCAGCTTTGAATGGAAGAAAGGGAAGAAACTGACACCTGTGGCGCCTGAAACACCTGCTACAACGACAGAAGGTGGTGGAGCCTCGGCTAGCAGCACCAGTCATGATCCAAGCTATGTTTTTTTTTTATGAGATTCCACTCCCAAAAACGTCGACTTCAGCTGTATTAAGAACGTGAGTAGGGCAGTTAGTTTTATTACTCTTCTTAAGTTGCACCAGCTGTGGTGTAAATTATACATTTGACACTAGCCGTGTTTACATTACCCTTCAAATTGCGCAAATTGAAATTGCGAATTGAAAATATTTCGAAATAGTTTTTTATCGATATTTAGATAATAGCGCAAAACAGCTGCGCAAATCTGTAAAGGAAACGCAGCTACTGATATGCTATAGGTGTGTGAGTGTGTCGTAGTTGATTATGCATGGTTGATTTAATACTTAACTTGAGATTTGTGACTATTAGGCTGTTATTAGGAAGTTGGCTTATAGCATGCTGTGTTCACGGAACAATGCAGACCAAGGCTATAACTGTAACATGATATCTTCAGTAACCGAAATATGAGTGGGCAATAGGCTAATTGTAGTTAGGATATTGAAATCGCCGTGAAACTGTTGTAGCAATAGTTGGTTGTTGTCCTATAGAAAAATGTATTGGATGTCATAATTAGGCCCCCCCAAGAATATTAAATGCCCGTCCATTGATTTGCTTCTGCCGCCGGCTCTGTTGTAACAGTTTAGCTCACGAGCTATTGATCCAGGAAATTCGAATCTGCTATGCATCCGACTTAAGTGCCGAGCTTATTATCCGACTCTGACTGTATATCATCTTAAAACCGCGCTTTAGAAATACATTTCTTTCGAGTGTAAAGTGATTTAAAAAAATATATACAGCGTGACAGCACAATTTGTTTTTATCGTTTAATGGATGAGAGTGGAACAAATAAATGTCTTACCAATCACGACGAATGCACACAATGTAATCCAAATAACGACCTTCATATTCACCACGTATTTAGCCTACTGAAAATGAATGTTGGTCAATTTGTTGCCACGCCCCGAAGTGATCGATCGACTCCAAATAACGTAACTGGAATAACTATCTTAAATATCCTGTGTCATAAACATTTCATATGCGAGCGCTGACACGGAGGTTTATTCGTGTTTTGGTCTCGGGGTTGTATGATGGGTTTCGCTGACCAACTCACACAGAACAGAACGTGACAGTGCCTATGTAAGCTACTTCAGCAATGTTGAAGCGGTGGCTTCACTCTTTGATCTCGTCCCGGACCCCAGAGCCCCAACCCATGCGGTTGCCAAGTCATTTTTCTCCCCGCGGAATTGAGCTAACTACAACACTGTTGCCGCCGGCTGTTTTTCATGTCCGCGGGATGAAGCTACCCCAATTACCGTATGTGATATTTATCCCCAGGAATCAGAATTCTAGCAGGCAACCCTGACAAAAAACCCACACATTTCCCCCCTGAAATGCGATTGGCTTGTTCGGGGCTAGTTTTGAGTAGCAATTGGGCGGGTTTTGTTGTGAAAACCTGGCAACCCGCGCTGTCAACCATTTTAAATGGTTTAAAATGGCGGGACAGACGAGACGGGGCTCGCTGCAGCCTGCGGTGGATGTCCAACCCGGCCCACATCCAAGTGTGACGTCAGAGGCCAGGCCAATGCCGCCCTGCAGCCGATTTTTAAGATTTTATTGGTCATATTAATCACACAGTAGACACCAAACACTGATCTCTAAACCTACCCATCACTGTAACGAATTAAGTACTGATTGCCTACACCAAACTCTTTTCCCTAAACCTACCCGTCACTGTAACGAATTAAGTAACTTACTGATTGCCTACACCAAACTCTTTTCCCTAAACCTACCCGTCACTGTAACGAATTAAGTAACTTACTGATTGCCTACACCAAACTCTTTTCCCTAAACCTAACCGTCACTGTAACGAATAAAGATTGCCTACACCAAACTCTTTTCCCTAAACCTACCCGTCACTGTAACGAATTAAGTACTGATTGCCTACACCAAACACTGATCTCTAAACCTACCCGTAACTGTAACCAATGAAATTAGCTGCAGGGCGGGAGTTCTGACGTCACACTTGGACGTGGGCGGAGTTGGATATCTACCGCAGGCTGCAGCGAGCCCTACTTGGGCATTCGACGAGTGGTCGAGGAAGATGGCGTATTCCTTGTCTGGCAACCCAGCGGGTGCGAAGGAAAAACGGCAAGGCAGGTTAAGCGACGGCTGTGTTGTGAATGAAGAGAATGATAGGGGTAATGTTAGCTTAGAGGAAGAAGATGAAGCAAATGAAATGAATCTTGATGAATGGACTCAAGTTGATCAGATGTCGCAGAAGCGCAAGGACAGAGGTTCAGACTCTGAGGAGTTTGCTGGAGGAGGAGAAGGAAGAATTAAAACGATGAGGAAGGAGGATGAGTACAAAGTTATCTTGATGTTTGAAACAATGGGTGAAATGAGTAACCCTATGCGATTGACGAAACTACTGAAAAAATCTGTTGGTGAAATAAAATCAGCCAGATACCTAACTAACAATCGAGTGATTGTAATCTGTTGTAACAAAAAGCAAGATTCAAGATTCAAGAGTTTTATTTGTCACATACACAGTTATATACACAATATACAACTGGCAGTGAAATGTAAACAGGTCCGCTCCATGGACAGTGCAAATAACAGTTACAATAGAATAAAATTAGAATTAAAAGTATTAACATAAGTAGAATTATAAATAAATCAAGTAAAAGATAGAAATAGGAAATAAGATAAAAATAAAAATATAAGAATAAAAATATAAAAATAAGTGGATATGATAAGTGAGATAAAGTGCAGTGCAATGGCAGTATGTGGATGTTAATGTTATAAAACTGGATGCAACAAGAGTTGTTGGTTAAAATGAAGGAGTTTGGAGGAACAGGAGTTAAATGTCATGTACCTGGCGAGGTGAATGGCGTGAAAGGGGTAATAACTGGTGTCCCATTGTCTTTATCAGATGACATTTTAAGGAGCCAGTTAATAAGTGAAAATGTAATAGATGTGAAAAGACTGACAGCAAACAGAAATGGGAAAAAAGAATTAAGTACAACCGTCATGATATTAATGAAAGGGAAACTGTTACCAGCAAATGTTAAAATGGGATATGTGTGCTATCCAGTTAGACCTTTTATAAAACCTGCATTGAGATGTTTCAATTGCCAAAGGTTAGGACATGTGGCGGAAGTATGCAAGGGAAAGAAGCGTTGTTGTAAATGTGGAGGTGAGCACGGATATGGGGAATGTGGGGATCTAGTTGAACCTAAGTGTTGCAACTGTGGAGGTCCTCATAGTGCAGCTTATCTAGGATGTAATGCACAAAAACTAGCTGTGGAAGCAAATAAGTACAGGGTAGAGCATAATGTTTCATATGCTCAGGCAGTAAAGACGGTTCAAAATGAACAAGGAATTAAGATGATTCAGGGTAGGTCGAGTGCAATTGAAACATCAGACAGGGGAATCAAGAGAGACAAGCCAAATATAGATGCAAGTATGCTAATGGTTAGCAAAGTAAGCTTCATTGCATTTATTGCTGAAGTTATCAACTGTACAGCACAAACAAACAAAAGAACAGAGAAACTGAAAATCATAATAGCAGCAGCAGCTCGTCAGCTGGGTATAAATGAGGTAACAGTTGAGGAAATCCAGATATTATTGGAACAATCTGAGAATAAAGCAAGCTCCCAGGAAGGCCCAAACCAGAGCAAGGGTAAAATAATAAAATGACATGCAGGATAGTTCAATGGAATGCTAGAAGTCTGACTGCGAATGGTCAAGAGTTTAAGAAGGTTGTACATGATATATTAGACCTTCCTGATTTAATGTGCATCCAAGAGACTTGGCTTAAACCGCATTTAGACTTTGTCATTCCAGGATATTTATCCATTAGAAAAGATAGATCAAGAGCAACAGGTGGAGGGTGTGCAATGTTTATAAAGAGTGGGGTGGCTTATAGGGAAGTAAAGGTAGAAACACAATATGAGTGCATTAAGGTGGAAGTGTGGACAAATATAGGAAAAATAACAGTAATAAATTATTATAACCCATGTGAACAAATATCGTTAGTGGAGTTAAATAATATTTGGAGTAAAGAAGAAGGTATAGTAATATGGTGTGGGGACTTTAATGCTCACAGTATGGTATGGGGAAGTCCAAAATCAGATAATAATGGCACAGTGGTGGAAGAATATATGGAGGATAATTTTTTGGTATGCTTAAATGATGGTAGGGGGACAAGGTTTGATATCAGGAGACAAATAAAATCATGTGTAGATTTAACAATAGTGTCAGCATCAATAGCAGTGAAATGTCAGTGGGAGGTGCTAGAGGATTCATCAGTTGGAAGTGACCATTTTCCAATACTTTGTTCAATAGGATTAGAAATGGAAAGAAATTTGAAGATAAAACAATATAGGTGGAAAATTGAGAAAGCTGATTGGGAGAAATATAATAAAATATGCGAATTAGAATTAAAAAGGTATAGTACAGAGGATGATATTGATAAATATGCAGAGAAAGTAAGCTTATGTTTGATCAAAGCAGCAGAAGAAAGCATACCAAAAGTAGAAGGAAATAGGAGGAAGAAAGCTGTTCCATGGTGGAACGATGAATGTAGTAAGTCAATTAAAAGCAGGAATAAAGCATTTAAAACATTGAAAAGAACATTGACATCAGAAGCAGTTATAGAATATCAAAGGGAGAGAGCAAAGGCTAGACGGACAATTAAACAGGAAAAAAAGAAATACTGGAGAGATTATTGTGATACCATAGGGAAGGAAACGGAATTAGGAGAGGTATGGAGTATGCTAAAGAAAATGATGGGAATATATAAAACTAGGAATATGCCAGTAATATCAGGAGAAGGAAGGACAGCCATTACAGAAAAGGATAAGGCAGAATTATTAGTGAAAACATTTCAAAAAGCGCATAGTACAGAAAATCTTGATGAGAGTTATAGAAGGAAAAGACAGGAAATTTTAAGTTTACATCAAGATGTATATATTAAAAGACCGGATTGAAAAGAAGCATTAGATGCTGATTTTGAGATATGGGAACTTAAAAGAGTATTAAACAGGACAAAACGAACTGCACCTGGACAAGATGGAATATGTTATATTATGCTCAAGTATGCAAATGATAGTATTCTAAAAATCATTTTGGAATTGTATAATAAAATTTGGAAGGAAGGTCGAATTCCAAAGTCATGGAAACATGCAATAGTAATTCCAATTGCTAAACCGGGAAAAGATGCATCACTAGCAGGGAATTACAGGCCAATTGCACTTACGTCAAATTTATGTAAACTGATGGAAAAAATAATTGTAAATAGATTAAATTATGTACTTGAGAGTAAGGGAGCATTAGCACCTAATCAATATGGTTTTAGAAAAGGGCGATCAACTTTAGACGCTTTAGTAAAGCTGGAAACAGAGGTTAAAAAAGCTTTAGCAGTCAAAGAGGGATTAGTAGCAGTTTACTTTGATATGGAAAAAGCTTATGACATGTTATGGAAAGAAGGATTACTTATTAAAATGAAGGGTATTGGAATAGAAGGTAGAATGTTTAATTGGGTTTTAAGTTTTTTATTTGATAGGACAATTCAAGTTCAAGTTGGTAGTGAGGTATCTCAAACTCTAAGTGTGGAAAATGGCACACCTCAGGGAAGTGTGATTAGTCCTATACTTTTTAATATTATGATTAATGATATTTTTGGTAAAGTGGCGTTGGGAATTAATACTGGTTTATATGCGGATGATGGGATAATGTGGAAAAGCGGAAGGAATATATCTTTTATTATGGATAAAATCCAAGATGCTATAGAAGTAGTTGGAAAATGGTCACTAGAATGGGGTTTTAGATTCTCAATATCTAAAACATGTTATCAGATATTTACAAAAAAGAAGAGTAAGGAAAATAAAATGCTAACATTATATGGGTCATCGTTAGAGAAAATGTCAAAGTTTAAATATCTAGGATTGTGGTTTGATAACAAGTTAACCTGGAAGGAACATATTGATTTTATTTTAAAGAAATGTGGTAAAGTTTTAAACTTAATGAGAGCAGTAGCAGGTCAAGATTGGGGTGCTGATAAACAGTCATTAAAGGGAATTTATACTGGTCTTATGCGGTCAACATTAGACTATGGGTGCATAGTTTACGAGTCAGCATCATCAACTTTGCTAAAGAAATTAGATGTCATGCAAGCTAAGGCACTAAGAATCATTTTAGGAGCAGTTAAATCCACTCCAATAGCAGCATTGCAAATAGAAGCATCAGAAATGCCATTATTTATAAGAAGACAAAAGTTGGCTATGGCATACTGGATAAATTTACAGGGACAAAGAGATAACCATCCTGTAAAGGAGGTCTTGAACGAAAGCTGGGAAATTTTTAATAAAACAGGTAAAGGTTTTGCATGGAAAATAAAGAAGTGGGTTAATGAAGATGGTCTAGACTTAAAATCATTTGCTCCAATAATAGTAATTTCCCCAATTCCTCCTTAGATGTTGTCTCAACCTGAAATTGATATAAAATTACATGAAAATAGAAGTAAAATGGATGAAGTTGTTAATATAAATCAATATGTTAGGGAGTATATAAATAATACATATTTCTCATTTTTACAAATATATACAGATGGGTCGAAGAGCATTGAGTCTGGAAGGACAGGGATTGCATTTTACGTGCCAGAATTTAAGGTTAGGAAGGCTAACAGATGGAACATCAGTATATACAGCTGAGATGACGGCTATTCTAATGGCATTAGAGTGGGTTTATGAAGTTAGACCTGATAAAGTAATTATATGCACTGACTCAATGTCAGTTCTTGGGAGTTTACAATCAATGGAAACGAATAGAATCGACATTTTAACTGAAATATTGATCAGGCTATTTAGTTTAGAACAGGTGGGAATAATAATTAAATTTATGTGGGTTCCAGCACATGTGGGAATACAAGGGAATGAGGAAGCAGACAAAATAGCTAAAGAATCATTAAAAAGGAAAGAACCAAATATAAACATTATGCTTAGTAGATCAGAAGGAAAACATTTTATTTTAAAAACATGCAATAAGAAATGGCAGACAGTTTGGGACTCGGGTCATACAGGTAGGCAATATTACAGGATACAAAAAACCATAAAGAGAAGTAATATAAATCATAATTTAAGTAGAAGAGAACAAGTTATATTTACACATTTGAGAACAGGACATTCAAATTTAAATTATACTTTACACATTATAGGGAAACATAATACTGGTTTATGTGAGGTATGTTCAATGGAGGAGACAGTAGAGCATGTATTGGAGAAATGTAAAGCTTATAATGAAGAAAGGAAGATCTTAAAGGAAGAATTAAAAGCAGTAGGTTGCCAGGAATTCAATATAACTAAATTATTATATGATGGACCTAATTCAGGTAAAAAAATAAATGCAATTATGAGATATATTAAGAACAGCGGGTTATTTAATAGGATATAGAAGTAGTTAGTTTCATTCTCTTCACACTCCATCACAGTAGGTGGCGGTATGCACCTTAAAAGTTGGTTCGCAACCCGCCATAAAATCAAAAGAAGAAGAAGAAGAAGAGCCCTACTTGGGACAGACAGCAACGAATATATTTGCAGCAATTTTCGGGAAATATTAACGCATAATGTACATTGGTTATTACGTTGACTAATCTGGGGAGTGATGGAGAAACGGAATTAACGTTAGCAGTGTGGTCTGTTGAAATATAAGTTAACTGGAGAGATGGTTATTGAGTGAATTACCGATGTTCCTAATACGACCCATAACGCTACAGACAACGGATTAATTTCAGTACGTATTTTATATGTGTGTGTGTGTGTGTGTGTGTGTGTGTGTGTGTGTGTGTGTGTGTGTGTGTGTGTGTGTGTGTGTGTGTGTGTGTGTGTGTGTGTGCGCGCATATACATACAGTATGTATAGTGTGTGAGAGAGAGAGAGTGTGTGTGTGTGTGTGTGTATATATATATATATATATATATATATATATATATATATATATATATATATATATATATATATATATATATATATATATATATATATATATACACACACACACACACTCAATATATTTTTTTATATAGGCTACACCCACATTTTGACTCACCACTCCAGAGCACCTGCTGCCATTTTCTGCACCCCAGTTCCTGTTTCCATGCAGTTTAGTCACTTGGCCTTGTTCTCATGTCGGAGGTATGAATTTTGGCCCCAAGTCTTCCATGACAACGACTTCTGCGGACAGTATGTGTACCATTGTTCCACTGTTTTCTACAGCTCTGATCTGACGCCACTGCTGGACATCTTACGATTGCAGGGGAAGTAAGCATGATCTGCCTTTGAGTCATTATCACTATAAAGTGCCTTTGGTGTCCTCAACAGAATCGCTCAGTCATCATGAACATAATGCAAAATAATGAAATTCTGAGGTTTTATTATAAATGGCCAAACATTTACACACATACAAGTACAATGATAAGTCTCTTGAAATGTGTTTTTCTCATTTTATAACATTTTCTTTGATTGGATGTATGTGATTTCGGCATGTCCCACAGCGTGCTCGGCTAACTTCAGTGAGTGTTAAAAATGGTTAAATGACATAAAATTTAAATACTTTTTGAATGTTTTTATTGTCCTCAACTAGTTATTTAATAAAACAAGTCATTTTGATAATTTATATTTTATTTTCATAATAATATTAAAGATTTTTCACGTGTCCCTGAAATTGCTGTCCACCCTGTCATAATGGGGTAAACGCCCCTTTAAGAAACAAACTGATGTACTCAGTGACATCCCCTCCCCCATTTGCTCTTTCTTTAGTGGAGGTTAAATCATCTGCTGTACACACAGCAAGAATCTACACTTATATTTCCTAATTTTCATCATATTGTGTTTGTAGTTGTGTGTTGTCAAGCTTAATATGTCCACCCTGTCATTGTGAAATATTAATTAATACAAAAACTTTTCAGAAATTCAAAATATATATTATAAACCGTGCACAGTCAGCTTTAACAGTGAATCACTATGCTAACTGCAGGAACTCCATGTGTTCATTAAATGCTAAATTTAGCAAAAAATGTCCACCCTGTCATTGTCCACCCTGTCACCAAGCCTTCCATAACAGGGTGGACGTGCATTATAACACACATATTACAACAGTTATAACACCCATATTACAATATATTATATTGCCTTAGGGTTTCATGTTGTTTCTGTTGTGTTCCTGCTCTCTTCTAGTTCACCAATTAAATAATTTGTCCACCCTGTCATGCCAAGTTCCACCCTGTCATATTGTTGTCCACCCTGTCATCTTCAACTTTTATGAAAATTAACAAATTATTTTAACAAGTTAACAAAACTGTGTGTGAGATTTCTTAATAAACAAATGAGGGCTAGTTAGTATTGTTTTAAAGTTTGACTAAATATCTTTGTTGTTAGATTTTTTTTCAGAAAATAATATGCAATTATCCCATGACAGGGTGGACATATTTTATGGTTTGCTCATTTATTGTCAGCTTGCAGATAATTTATAAAAAGTGCTGGAGCTTGACCAATATGCATTTCTAACAGCCTATGGTCTCCTTAATACAACATATATGAAGTTAAATGGAAAATATCATATTTTTATTTTGGAAATTGTGAAGTCTCAAAGGCACTCTATAGTGATATTGACTCCTTTCATCTGCTGCAGTACATTTCTTTGACTGACTGCATCCACGATCCTCAATGTTGCCAGTTTCTTTGTGCTTCTTCAAAGAGCTTGACCAGCACATCTGGAAACCTGTCTGCCTTGCTGTGCTCAGTCTTGCCATGGTGTATGACTTTTGACAGTAAACTGTCTTCAGCTACCTTGTTAGTGGAGTTTGGCTGTTCCTCACCCAGATATATTAATGTTGTGTTAATCTACATATTACTGTATATTCTGTGTGTATTGACAAATTGTATTTTGATGCTTTGGAAACATTTTTCTTGAAACTTTCATGCCAATAAAGTCCTTTGAATTGAATTTGGGTTTTTTTGTGTTTAATTTTGGAGGGAAGGGGGACTGCTCCCATAAGGTGTAACACATTTACAGTATGTACAGTATATATTTTTCTTCTGCTACTATGGTCATAATTACTAAATCATTATGTTGTGTTAAGATACATTCACATTAACATGCACAAGTGAATATCAATGAATGCCAGAAGCTTCTCAATTTAAGTCAAGAAAAAAGTTTGGTCAACAGTGAAAAATATACAAGGCAACCAATTGCATTCAACAAAACATTTAAAGGTGAACTACGTAGGATTTTTGCATTAAAATATCCAGAAACCACTAGGCCAGTGTTATATATTTTGTTCAGTTGAGTACTTAGAATATCCCAAATGTTTCCAACTATTTGTAAATCGTGAGAAATTGCTATTTTAACCGAGGAACCGGGACGCGATATTTTTTTCCCCAGGACGGTAGGGGAAGGTACCGCCTTTTTCGTCTATGATTGGCTAGAAGGGCTCTCCTCCGATTGGTCATTTGATTTGGCCGTGAAACGTCATCTCACGTTCATGGCAAGCCAGGCTGTCGTGTGCGTGCCGTCAGCTTTATATTCCAAGTTCACATGGTGTATCTAGTTGAGGCAAACACTATGGGTAAATCGACTGTACAGTAACTTTAAAGCCACACAGAAATGTGGTGGTTAAGGGCCACTGTGTCATGCCAATGTGTTGATTCATCCCATCTTCTATAGAAACAATCTCTTTCCAAAACAAATAACATTTGTTAGCCATTTCAAGGTAAGGATTACACAATATTAGTGCATCAACATTAACTGTATGTTAAACATTACTGGGTGGGTCCTCAGAATTTTTTTACTGGAGTAGATGCCAATTACATTAAGTACAAATATACCGCTTTACTTGGTAAACGTATAGGTCGGAAAGACAAAATTACGTAAATCGGCATATCATTGAGAGCAGTAGTAGTGTAGGGGTAAGACGCACGACATCTAGTTTTGTCACAAATCAACCCGCGGTTCGAGTCCGGCTTTCGCCGAAATCAATCTTCTCCGTTTTCCCATCACATATCAAATCGGATAGGCATTTATTTTCAATACAAATTAAGAAAATATTAGAAAAGTGGAAATAAAGCGTCTAATATGTGTTTAATAATAAGTGTTTATCGATTAGGGGTAGGTAAACCGACATGTGCTGAATGTTAGAGACGATAAAAGTGAGTGGGTCCAATATCATTGATGGTAAAAAGTGGGTGGGTCTTGTACCGCACCCACATACAATGGTTCCGACGCCCGTGTGTGTGTGTAGCCATGAAAGTTAAGTGTCGCTGGTGTCATATTTGTGCAAAGGAGAACTTGGAGAACATCATACCGGATCATCTTGAGGTTAGGATTAGGTATAAATCAACGGACAGGGAGAACAGCTCCAGTAATAAATGGTTTTGGCGCAGGTATTGAGAGGTTAGGGTTATGAAACAGCTAAGACTAATCTAAACAGGCTATGAAATTGTGAACTTGAAATATTAATCTGAAGACACGCACATATAGCGGTTTTCTTAGTAGGCTATGTTGGATTGACTTCGTTTAACGACGATCAAAACAGACTAGCTGACAGCCTGCCATGAACGTGAGATATATAACCAATCGGAGGAGAGCCCTTCTATCCAATCATAGACGAAAAAGGCGGTACCTTCCCCTACCATCCTGGGAAAAAAAATATCGCAACCGGGACGTGTGGGCTATGCGGGGAGTCGCCTGTCGATTGCGTCATATCTGCGTCACCCTCGGTTTCCGGTTTTATTCAGTGAAACACTTTACTCTCACTGCAGTGTGAACAAGTCTCATAGCAGCCGCCGAGCGAACGTCAAAACTTCCTTTTCAACACACTTAGATATATCTAATACGATAAACAGAGTTGTTACCTCACTCATGACTGGAAAAGAGGAAGTGGCGCCGGCAACCGTGTCATAATAAAAGTCCCGCCGGCGACTATGCCATAATAACAGTCCTGCTCTTCAGTCGCTCCCGCGACCTTGCTCAGCTCCACAACACTCGGTCCTGCTCTGCTTCAGACTACAGTAATGTTAATAATCGCATCCATGAACATGATTTCTGCCCGAGTCCTATCCTGACTTTTTTCCATTGGCTGTGAGGTGAAAACCACATGTCCCAAGATTCTGCGCTCAAACATGGCGTCATCAAACTACGCCTTTGTTTTGAACAGGCGACCTCTAGTGGACGGAAAAGTTACATAGTGTAGCTTTAATTATTTATTAACACCATTAACTGGGAGTGGTAAAAAAAAAAGAGGAAACACTGTTAAAGGATTAGTTAACTTCAAAATGAAAATTTCCTGATAATTTGAGTAAATAGGGGTTTGGAAGCCAGACAGGGGGTGAGTAAATTATCAGGAAATTTTTGTTTTGAAGTTAACTAATCCTTTAAGGTTAATACATTGAAGGACAGATTAAATGCACATCTTTACCAAACATTTTCATTAGGTAAATGCTGCGCTCCAGGCAGGTTTTTGAGCCCGTAAGGCACGACTTCAAACCATGACTCACGACTTTGTAGCGTTCCAGGCAAAGTCACGCCAAACTGCCTGAGCGTAAGGAATTGTGTGGCTAGCTGTAAACAAAGCATGGCGGACCGTACCGGGCTTATGCTCATTTACAATCATTTCTCTCGCCAAAGGTGCTTACTCCTTGATTATTTGAGGGAAACGGAGGAGAAAAATGGTGTATAAGGCAAGAGAAGCTGTTATACCTTTTATTTTACATTATTTGTAAAATACCGTGTACGACTTTCATGAACACCGCATCCGTAGGGGCTGTCATTGTTGTTTTGCGGGCTACATGACATCAGAGCTCGTAACTGGGAGTAGGCTATATCAATCTACGAGTTCACAGGTGTGCGGTCACGGGTTTGACTGCAGTTCCAGTGCACTCTCACAGGTTGGAAAAACAGGGGTTACAGGTTGCCTTAGAAGTGAGAATACACACCAACAGTTAGGTCCATACCTATTATATGTTTTTTCTTCCTCTATACTCCAGTACAGAATTTGATACCATATATACAAAGCTCAGCCATAAATTCTGCTTTTGATTGTAGAATTCTGCTGCTGATCGTAACATTTACTTTTATAGACTGATTTTCTTACCATGGTTGGCTTTGCAGCATTTGGATGCACCGATCGGTCAGAGAAAGAGATCCGGATGTATGGCTTCCCAAAAGATACTGACAGGAGAAAGAAATGGTTAGCCCAAGTGAGCAGAAGCAACCTTATTATCAGGAAAGATTACAACAACGGAAAACTGTGCGCAGTAAGTTATGCTTAAAATGGACATTTCACTTATGGATCAAGGTTCAACATGTTTTACTGTCATATGTACAAGACTGCAATGAAATTGTGATTGATAATTATATATATATATATATATATATATATATATATATATATATATATATGTATATATATATATATGTATATATATATATATGTATATATATATATATATATAACTTATCATTTAAAAAATATATGAAATAATTATCTATCTGCAGTTATATGCATCTACATTTATGCTGCATAAATTATCACTCGTCACAATGCACTGTCCAACACAGTGGTTCTCAAAGTGGGGTCCGCGGACCCAAAGGGGTCTGCAACCCGTTGCCAGGGGGTCCGCAAAGTAATTTTAGAGCCCTATGAACGGAATCGCGGAATCCAGTCAGAATAGTGTCCATCGGGACAATTCTTGAACTTGTCATAAATTGGGCCGGCAGCACTTTGATATAGGCTAAAGGCAGTTTCACAATGGACGCAGAAAGCGCAAGTGTCTGGTTCACTTTCAATGAGAGCTAAAGCAGCAGCGTAGCTAAAGCACCAAATTGCATGCGTTTTGGTAAAGGTGAAGAGCATGCAAGCACTGCTCGTTTATTAAGCCTACACACAATTCTGCTGCATGCGCTTGCACAGCTCTTCGTGGTGTCAAGTGTCGAGGTGTCCATGAGCAAGACCCCTAACCCCAGCTGCTCCAGATGAGCTGGATGGTGCCTTGCATGGCTGACACCGCCATCGGTGTATGAATGAGTGAATGAATGGGTGAATATGTAAAGCGCTTTGGCGGTCATGGGTCTGTTGAAAGCGCTATATAAATGCAGTCCATTTATATAAAGTTACATGAGAAATTGCACTATTGGCCCAATTGGAGGCGCTATATCTCCACTGCCTTTAAGGGTGCGTTCAAGTTTTAACTGTGACCTTATTCCCAATGAACTTGACAGTTATCATACAACATTATGAGCAATTTTACTGTAGCATTTTTGAGTTATGATCCCATGATTCTGAGAGATTTGACATAGTTACATGAGAAATTGCACTATTGGCCCAATTGTATGCGCTATATCTCCGCTTCGTTTGAGGGTGCGTTCAAATTTTATTAATCTAATCTAATATGCACAGAGCCTGTTTTACAAAATCCAGACTTTGAAAAGACTTTCACTGTGCAGACTGATGCGTCTGAGCATGGCATTGGGGCTGTACTACTTCAGGAAGGTCAAGGGCAGCTCCAACCGATTGCCTACATCAGCAGGAAGCTCCTTCCCCGTGAATCCAGGTATTCTACGGTTGAGAAGGAGTGTCTAGCAATAAATGGGCATTGGACTCTTTAAGATATTACCTGGTGGGACGCAAATTCAAACTTGAGACTGATCACAGGGCATTGGCCTGGTTAGGCCGGATGAGGGACACAAATGCCCGTATCACCAGATGGTTTTTAGCCATCCAACCATTTGACTTTGACATTTTGTATAAAGCTGGGTCGCAGAATTGTACAGCAGATTACCTCTCTAGGACACCTCAGGTGTCTGAGGAAGGGGGGAGAAATGTCACCGGTTAACCTGTTGACTATCTAAATTTGGACTTGCAAACATTCACCAATTTCACTTGTACTATGCATTGCCGGCAATATTAACATCTGTGTACACATTAGGAGGGTGTTATGGAGTTTTTGTTTTGTTCAGTCTAAAATTTGTTTCTTCTGTGTCTTGTTCTAGTTTTAAAATTCTCATAGTTTTCTTAAGTTTTTCATTATGTTTCTGCATAACAAAATGCCAGAACACAATAACTCATGTTATAATTACCTTTTATTTTCCCCACAATATTTTCACCAACCCACTCTGTACAACCAAACCTTTCGTTTAGGTCAAACTGTCTTTTAAAGCAGCAGCCACATCACTTCCTGTGGAAGCTACCATTTTGGTGTGATGTCAGAGGGGTAGAATTTAGGAACAGATGTTTTGCCATTTAATTGGATGTTAAACTCCTCAATGGTTGCTGTATTAGCTGTTTGGAAGTTTGTCTTGTCAAAATGGGTTAATATAGTATTTAATTGTATTGTTACAAACATTTAAATTTGTTTCTATTACTTGGTATACCCTGTAGGTGTGGCTTCAGCCTATAAATAGGCTTGCTGGCTGTCTGAGAGGATTTCAGTTCTGATTATGGACTCAGTGGAAGCACATACTGAGCAGTGTTGCAAACTTGGGCCCTGTGGTTTAGCCAAATTAGCACATTGTTGCTGCTTTGATTCCTTCAGAAACAAACTTTTTCCTTCAGTCAAATTTCTTCCAGCCCTGACAGAGTCCAATAGTCCAATATTTTACTGGATTGCCTGATGCTGGCACTGTCCTGTTTTTGGAAGCGCTTCTTTCTAAATTCAAGCTACAATCATTCTGATTGGACTGTCCAAATGATGCCCTTTTTGATCAATTGCTCCTGACCTTAATAAAGCAATTGTGGCCACGTGGACCTTGCAACAAGGTTTAATTGTAGCACAGCCACTGTGCATAAACTCTAATTTCCAGTGTTTCATAGTACTAGTGAAACTAAAACCAACACTTTCATATATAAATCATGTTATATGTTTGCACAAATTATACATATATACACACTATTCGGATTTCGTGTCAATAGCAATTTAAATTTAATTGGTTGGTGGCGGCCATGTCTTTTTAAAAATGTTATTCTTAGTCAAATTTAAAGTACTTCTCAAAAGTCTTTCAATTAATGCCATACAGTGAATGACAATCGTCTGCAGCCGCCAAATGGCTTACATCATTGACAATGTCAAGTGATTCATTTACAGCAAAACAAAAGATAACATTTATGCCTTTGTCTCCAAAACATTTGTGTCTTATATTTCAAAATGAATTTAGACAAGCTCAGCACTTTTTGCTTTCGTGAATTGAAATGTGTGTAAAGCATTGTGGGAGATTTAAGGACACAAAAGATACACTTGATACATCCTTCAAAAAACACTTAGTAAAGGACGTAAAACAAAGGCTGCCTTCCAAAGATCCTTCAAATGTAATGAAACTGTCATGATCCTGGATTTTCTTTCCCCTTTTCTCTGTCTCCCTCTTGTGGTCACAAACTCACTCACGCACTCACTCACACAATCACGCACACTCATCCTCTCCTCCGCTCATTATCTCTTACAGCTGTTTCCCCTTTCGTTCCTATTTCCTCATCTGTTCCTTTTCCCCCCTTGATTGTCTCAGCTTCTTATTCCCTTTCCTTCCCTGTCTTGTTGTCGGATAATTCAATCACCTCATATGAGAAGCGTCCGTGATCTCATCCTGTCCTGTCCTGTCTGCTTGACGTAATACCATTTGTTCAACAGTGAGTTATACTGCCATCAGACTGTGTATTATCCACCGCCCCGCCCTGGTCTTCCATCATCCTTACCCATAACAGAATAATCCGACCAGAAGATGGACCAGGCGAGTGGCAATCCTCTTCACAACGCCATCGAGCTCCAGGGTGCCCTGTTGGGCAAGAGGATTTATCCGCCGTGAGACTTGCCGTTGACTCCTTGACCGCCCAGCTCTCGAATCTTACCCAGCAGTTCCATTACTACCGTCATGAAGCCACTGGTTCGGCTGGACAGCGCGATTCTTCTGAGCCGCGCATTAACAACCTGCTGTGCTACTCGGGTGAGCCCTCACAGTGTCGATCTTTCCTCACCCAATGCAAGGTTGTTTTTTCCCTCCAGCCATCTACTACATCCAGTTCCTCTACCAAGGAACGGTCTAAGGTGGCTTATGTGATTTCTCTCCTCAATGGATGGGCTCGAGAGTGGGTGGCGGCGAACTGGGAGGCAGAGGTAGACTGTGTATTCAAGTTTTCTCTTTTTAAGGAGGAGATGATCCAAGTTTTTGACCGGTCTGCACACAGTGACGAAGCATCTCGTCTCCTATCCACTTTTTGCACCAGGGTAAGAGGTCAGTCATTGATTACTCGATTGAGTTTCGAACCCTGATCACGACGAGCGGATGGAACGATCCGGCACTCCTCGCCCGCTTTCTCGAGGGTCTGAACTCAGAGATCAAGGATGAGGTCTTTGTCCGAGAAGTTTCGGACAGTTTCGATTCCCTTGTCGAGCAGGCCCTTCGCATCGAAAGACGTTTTGATATGTGACGAAGGGCCCGCAGAATAGAAGCTTAATTATTTCCCGCCTCCACGGCGACACAGCCACCTCTACCATCTACTGCTGATCCTGAGCCGATGCAACTAGGGGGGCTTCGTATATCCATACGGAACGCCAACGCAGGATTATGAATCGCCTTTGCATGTACTGTGCTGCAGCTGATCATTTTGTCTCTAGGTGCCCAGTAAAAGCCAGCGCTCGTCAGTAGGCGGAGGGTTGCTGACGAGCGCAACATCATGGGTCTCTCCATCTAAGTCCTGCACTTCCCTTCCCGTACACCTCTGCTGGCTGGGATCATCAGTTTCTTGCTCTGCATTGATTAACTCGGGGGCGGAGGGGAACTTCATTGCCGAGACTTGGGCCTTGGAACAAGGTATTCCTCTCTTAGGTTTACAGGACTCCACCCCCCTGTTCGTCCTAGATGGCAGCTCCCTTCCTAGGGTGCAGAGAAGAACTTCTCCATTGACTCTTACTGTTTCAGGAAATCATAGAGAGACTATTTCTTTTTTTTTTTTCATTCCCCTTTTTCTCCAGTGGTTTTAGGCCATCCTTGGTTAGTTCTCCACAACCCCCAGCTTAACTGGGCGAAGGGATCTAATCTGTCTTGGAGATTGTCTTGTCATGTTGATTGTCTGTCTTCTGCTGTTCCCCGTCTCGTCTGTAACTGTTTTTCAGGAGGAGCCAGGTGATTTATCCGGAGTGCCGGAGGAGTATCACGATTTCGGGAGGTATTCAGCCGTTCCCGGGCCACTTCTCTCCCGCCTCATTGCCCATATGATTGCAGTATAGATCTTCTCCCAGGTACCACGCCCCCTCTGGGAAAACTATACTCGTTATCCACTCCCGAACGGGAGGCGCTTGAGATATACCTTTCTGACTCACTCAACGCCGGTACTATCGTTCCCTCCTCATCTCCAGCGGGAGCCGGCTTCTTCTTTGTGAAGAAGAAGGACGGCTCCCTGCGTCCCTGTATAGACTATCGGGGTTTAAATGACATCACTGTCAAGAATCGTTATCCGTTGCCACTGA
>JARQWZ010007110.1:0-42024 GCA_033150135.1 Gobio occitaniae
TAACAACGTAGAATTGTAAGACGTGACAGGGCTGTAGCAACGTTGTTGCGCGACATTCAGCAACTGCACTTTAATTATGACTATAAGACGACCCTGAATATAAGATAAGAATATCTCTCTCTCGCTCGCCCTGCCTCTCGTGCGCGCACCTCTCTTGTTCTCTCTGCGTCTCGCACGGCAGAGGAGCAGCGTTTTAATTTAGTTAAACACAGATATGATGTTGCTTTTCTAATTTTACATGCAAATATAGCTGAAATCATTCAGTCACTATTTCATATTTATGCCGTTGTTCTTTCTCCCTTTTCCCCCCGTGATTTTGTCTATATCGCAAATATAAGACGACCCCCCCATTTTTCAGCCTATTTTTAGGACAAAAAAACTCCTCTTATTTTCGGGAATATACGGTAATTATAAATTAAATTGTCATAATATTTAACAATATTACTGTTTGTTGTTGTATTTTTCAAAACTTGAAACTTTGTGTGTGTGTGTGTGTGTGTGTGTGTGCGCGCGTGCGTGTGTGTCTGTGCCTATATCAAACAAGTAGCCCTCAAGACTTTTTTATCCCTTCAGGGAGCCCTCGCTCACAAAAAGGTTGGAGACCCCTTGTGTATCGTTACGAAACTTGGTATGTGTCTTCCGCACCATGTCCTGAAGGTACTCATAAAGTTTTGGGGAACTGCCACCTTGTGGTCAAAAGTTATAACAAAATTTTCAAAAATGCAAATAACTATTGATTAAATTAGCCTAGTTTAATGAAACTGGTCATAATACATTCCTTGGCTCATGTCGAGAACATGGATACCACTTTTGCCATAGTTGGCAAACCTTCTTGTCCTCCATCTTGTTATTTGCTAAAAAACCTACTTTTTTTTAACTCGTCCTAGATTTGTCAGATTTCCACCAAAATCGAATCGTATCATCTTCAGACTGTGTAAAAAAAAAAAGTTATGGATTTTGCATCAATAGATGAAACAGTTTTTGTATACTGCAGCGACGAAGTTGAGGCATGATGCCAAAATGACTCTGGAGGCTGTTTCTCTGCAATGCTTTGACATATTGGCATCAAACTATGCATGTGTCATTGTTCCCTTATTCTGACCACACCACATCAATTTCGTAACTGTGCCACCTATTGGTCAAAAGTGATAAACCATTAAATTATATTATTAGTGACCCTATATATTTGATATTTCAGCCATTTAGCCTAATCTTCTTAAAGGGGTGGTAAACCACGATTTCACTATCCTAACTTTAGCTAGCGTGTAATGTTGCTGCTTGAGCATAAACAACATCTGCAAAGTTACAACGTTCAAAGTTTAAAGCAAAGGGAGATATTTGCTTTTAAAGAAATCAGTTTCTAAGGACTACAGCAAACGGCCAGCAGGGCGACTACACACATTCCTCCAGGGTTGGTGACATCAACAGGCTCAATATTTACATAAACCCCTCCTTCGAGAATATTAAATAAGGGGGGGCGAGGCCATTTTGTATCGCGGCGCTGTTGTGGTATAGTTAGGCTGGAGTGTTGTTGCCGCGATGCCAAGGAAACGCTGTTATTTTCATCCGGATTTCAGGTCTGGGGTACTTGCTTTGTTCAGCCTTCCTTGGGACAGGGGTGCGTTGCAGAGCGTTTAACATACAGCATGTTATATGCATGTGTGTTTGAGACGGAGGGGAACATGCGCGCGCGAGGCTCCCGCAGCACATCCACGGAGGAAAACTTCCACAAACTTCGCGAGTTCAATGCGGATTTGAACAACGTCAGCTGCGTGAGACAAACACTGCCTGTGCGTGGATGCACGACGCGTGCACTGCACATTTCACGGAGGAAAACTTCCACCATTTTCGCGAGTTCAATTCAGGATATGCACAACGGCTTGTCCTGAAAGCTGGATTTACAAACAGAAGCTGTTTACGGGCCCACAACCTGTAAGTCTGATTTATATTTCATCGATGTGTTTTCCTGTAATAGGTTGTACGTTGTAGCAAGGAAGTAAAACAGATGACAACGCTGTTCTGCAAACCAGTCTGTTAACGGCTCATTCATACTTAACGTTATCCGACGAACACCTATCGTTACAAACACTAACGTTAAAATCTCAACAGCGAACTTGGCATTAGTGTAAATGATTCTTTGATTAGAGCTTTTATGTATTGTTTATCTACAGGCATGCTAAACATGGTTCTGTGTGTGATTTGGCTAACTTACTAGTAAAGCCAGTGCTTAGTGTTCGTTTTGGGTTAGTTCTTGCGACAGATATTTGGCTATAATCGTTCTAAAAATACAAAAGTGCCATTCAGTAGCGATCACTATAGACCCGCAGTCTTTACTCTTGAGGACTGAACAGGTTCTGCTCGATCATCTGCACTAAAATGTTCTGGGTCTGATTCGGGCTCATATGGTTTTATTGACGCCATTGTTTCTAATACTACCCAAAGCACAGCCTCCAGGTAAGGGGCGTGACGTTTCCGACAAACGTGCACTGCGGTTAGCGAATCACAACACACTGGGCCAGCCAACCAATCAGAACCCATTGCGTATTTTTGAGGGACTGGCTTCATACAACCCGGAAAGCATCAGACCGTTTTACAAGGAGGGACAGAGCAGTGTAGAATAAAGGTAAAATATATGAAAAATAATGATTTTTTTTTTAAAACGAAGCATGAACACATGTTACAGTGCACCCCACAAACACAATCAAGCCTTCAAAAGAATGTGTTTTACCACCCCTTTAAACTGTATAATTGTTGCAGTTGGTGCATTTTTAGCCTTTTGCCTAAAATCATCTTAAAATGTAATTAATTGCTCATTGCTGCAGTTGATCTGACACTGCCATCCATTTTGGCATGTCTTGTCTTCTTCTTTGCGCTTGGCCCCGGTATTGCTGCTTGCAGCTATATTTACCTTTATTTTTGGTGGTGTTTTTTGTGTTGACTTTAAGTAGTGTTTTGTGATGTTCAGAGTTGATCTAGTCATCTTTTTTGTTGATTGTCACCATTGTTGAGATTCATATGTTGATTGTTGATGTCTATGTGAGTCTAAATGACACCGTAGAAATCCTTCATAACTGATTCCTAATCACTGCTTAATGTTTTGCAGAAGTATCATGCAATAACGTACAATTATATGTATTTTTAGATCAATGGGTTTGTTCAGGGAACAGACACTGGATGAGATTAACCATTAATCAAGCCTTCCATTATGACTATGTCGTAAGAAATATTATTGATTATGCATAACCAATAACACCAGATCAAATTTTTAAGCTACATCAAATGTGTCTAAGAAACACAACGGTTACTGCAGCCAAAGGAAAACTATTGTTACCAAATCAAGGGTCAAGAGCCCAACTGAAGCAAACACTTATCTCCATATTGGTGACCAACATTTTCAATTAAACATCAACACCTAAAGATATGTTAATTTTCAATAAGAGCTTCTGTATACGTCTGACAGAAATAACGTCTATCTGGTTAGTAATGTGTGAAGCTGGTAATGCTGTTTGTGGAGTTGTTTAATCCTCCTCTACTGAGATCTTCAGAGATGGAATGTCCTCTTTTATTGTCAGTTGATTTTATCTAAGGCTGTGGCTGACGTCAGTTGTAGTTCTTGTGTTTCTCTTTCCTTCAGTGGTTCTGCTTGTTAACAGCAGGTGCTCATCAATAATTCTCAATTATCACTTAATGAATCTCTTAATTATCTCATTAACTTCAACAACGCTTTGATTGCTCTAACACTGTAGTGTGGACACATATAATGCTGCGTTCACACCAAACGTGAATAGAGCGTCAAAATCGCGTCTACCCATCTAGTTTGACGCGTGAACATTTTGAATCCATTCGCGCGTTCGCAGCGAATTGGACACACGTAGAAATCGAGCGTTTGAAACGAAATAGATAGATAGATAGAACACGCGTTCAAGGCGCTCCAGGAGAAATATGTCTTAAAACACAACTCTGCCTCTTTTCATTTTCATTAAAAATATATATTAACCCTTAATCGTCCCTCAAGTAGGGTTTACGTTTGAGTCCCTTGGGGTCAGATAGACCCCAAACTTTACAGAGCGATTGCATAAGGAAATATACATTTTTTACATGGAAAACTATATATATATTTTTTTTATTTACTTCTCAACTATACATTTATGCTGTGTTTTTGTGGGTATTTGGTAGTTTTTTTACCTATTCACTGCACAAATACTTAACTATGTCATAAATTGGCTCATTAAAAAAAAAAAGTTTTATGAAAAAAATCACTTGAATGATGATCTTAATTAAATATAAATAGTTTTTGGACATTGCTCTATGTGTTAGGGATTGAATACTGCCATCTGTAGGTTTGTGGAAATTTTTTAGGAATTATAGTTAAAGAGAGAGAGAGTGCAATGACCACATTAGCCACTAGAGGTCCATAGGGAAATTATGCAAAAGTTAAGCTGCCTTTCATCTTTCTTTTATTTGCCCTTTTCCCTCTCTTTCTCATTATTGTTCCATGTAGCATTTGTGCTCTAGTATTTGTCCTTCATTTATGTATGGAATTTTTTCAGATTTATGCCAGTTTTGTTGATTTTATTTGCCAGTTTCTATAAAAATGCTCTCTGTTGCAGTCACACACATGTGTGTGTTTGTGTGTGTGTGCATGCGTGTGTGTGTATGAGACAGAAAGTGCGTTCCACTTTGTGTTTATGCTCTAGGACCAGATCTTGATATAAATATAGAAATTTTCAGATTTATACTGGATTTTGTTGATTTTTTTTTTGACAAACAAAGTGAAAAAAAAGCATTTTTTAAATTTTCCCATTCATTGCCAAAATCTAAAAAATACCCCAGACTCCTGTGTTTGTGTGTGTGTGTGTGTGTGTGTGTGTGTGTGAGTGAACGTGCTTGTTCCATATTGCATTTGTGCTCTAGTATTAGTCCTTCATTTATGTATGAAAATATTTTAGATTTATGCCAGTTTTGTTGATTTTATTTGCCAATTTCAATAAAAATCCTCTCTGTTGCAGTCACACACATGTGTGTGTTTGTGTGTGTGCGTGTACGTGTGTGTGTATGAGATAGAAAGTTCGTTCTACTTTGTGTTTATGCTCTAGGACCAGACCTTGATATAAATGTAGAAATTTTCAGATTTATACTGGATTTAGTTCATTTTTTTGACAAAAAAAGTGAAAAACATTTTTTTGTTACACTTTCCCATTCATTTTCAATGTGGGGTCAATCTGACCCCGAGGGACTTAAACGGTAAAACATTTTTTACACACCTTTAGAACAACCAAATCAAGCCCAGATATTTTGTGCATGTTTAGATAGATCATTTAGGAAAAATGGAGGAAAAGTCCAGTGGGGTCAGCTGGACCCCAAGGGCCGATCAAGGGTTAAACATTAATAACCACACAAATGTGGTCCAGGCAACTCCTACATTATCTTCACTGCATGTATATTTAAATATCCTTGAAACTTGAAACTTCTCTTTGCCCTCAGTCAAAACGATTTGGCAGACAACAAATATAGATTCATGACACCAAAGATCGCCCGTTAGATCTACACTAGATGCACCACTACAGGACATCAGAGCCAGCGGCAAACGTCAGAAGGACTAGCCGAGGAAAGGCTGCTCTTGCCGGGGTTATGAGCGGTGAGTGCCCGGTGATCGCCTGGTTCTCATAACTCCAAAAACACAAGATTATTTTTTTTAAATAGGCGCTTTATAAATAAACCACAGATTTGAGCTTTAAACAACTACATTCTCACCTGGAAAAGTCTTAAAACTACATTTTGTGACACAATAGTAGTATTTTTAAATTATGCAGGGTTTCTCATCACGTCACTTTACCACGTAACGGCAGCGAGCAGGCTCCTGATTGTTAATGCGGCGCGAACTGACGCCAAAGTTAAAAATGTTCAACTCGGGCGTCAGACGCGAATTCGATTCAAACGCGTGAATGTAGACGCAAGACGCTCAATTTGCGCGAACTGGACGCGTGAATGAGGTGGATTTGCGTCCTTCGCGCCGCGCGAAACGTGCCTTCCGCGCCGCGGGACCTCAAGACGCGCGTCAACACGCCTTTCCATTGACTTAACATTGAAATCACTCGCGCCAGACGCTCTATTCACGTTTGGTGTGAACGCAGCATTAGTGTTCATTTAAAACTGAAGATTTTGCTGTGGGGTTTGAAGGGTTAAAGGGATTAGATTAAAAAACCCCAGAGTGAAACGTAAATTTACGGTAAGCAATTGTAAATTAATTTACGGAAAAGTATTGTAAGAAAAAACGGCAATTTACTTGCAACCAGAGCTGCCAGTAGATTACCGTAAAATCTAGGAAAAAACTGTAATATACTGTAAAACGTAACAGTCAGATTTACCAGATGAATCAAGATATTTGCACTGAAATATTAGTGGAAGTTAATTAAAAAAAAGTTGTGCGAAGTCAGTAACTGATAAGGAGAGTAAATATGAAAATGAACTGTTTTTATGTGTTGTTGCACAAGATGATATAGAAGAGATCTTTTAGTTTAATTAATTCGTTTTGTGGGTCACCATTGTGCTGAAGAGTAGAGCCTGTGCTTCAGTCCAGGATGAGCAGAGAACCACTGAGGAAATGCTGCCTGATGCTTTATTTAAAGTCAGTGACTGTGTTTGCTGATGCAGCTAGGAGCTGTTTGTTGAGTAATTTATCACATACATTTGTGCTATTGCTAACAATGAACTGCAAAGATTGAAGTTAAAGTCAAGTTTTTAATTATTTCATTACTACACATTATGCGTTTGCAGTTTATATTAAGAAATGTTTTTTTTCAGTGGAGTCAAATGAAATAAGTTTACAGTACAAACACTGTATAAATTCTAGTTTTAAAATGAGAACTCCATCCATCCATCCATCCATCTTCTTCCGCTTATCCGGGGCCGGGTCGCGGGGGCAGCAGTCTAAGCAGAGATGCCCAGACTTCCCTCTCCCTAGACACTTCCTCTAGCTCTTCCGGGGGGGACACCGAGGCGTTCCAAGGCCAGCCGGGAGACATAGTCCCTTAAAAATGAGAACTGTTTGAAGCAATCAGTTTTTCAAATGAAAAGAGTTACCTTTCATAGTATTATTACGGTAATATACTGTAAAAAAGGAGAGCTGTAAATAAAGAGTAGAGGGCTGTAAATTAACAGTACATTGCTGGCAACCACAGCTGCCAGTAGATTACCGTTATTTTACAGCACAATTTTTTACAATGTAGATAATGTGACATTAAGAAGTTACCATAGCTTAAAATACTATAGTAGGTCACTGTTTGGTCACTGTGGTGACAATATTTTTGAGGTAAAACTGTCATTCTTGTAGGGCTGGAAAAAAAAAATTCTTATAATTTCATAACACAGCATGCAGTGTTGTAATTATAATTTATGTTTCTTTCTCCAGATGCCTACTAAAAAAATGCCCTGTGTGCATTTATAGGAGGCTAAACGCGTTAAATCATCAAAATCAACAACATCTATGCTCGACCCAATACCGACTAAGCTACTGAAAGAGATGCTTCTAAGGTCATAGATCCTCTTCTTAATATCATTAATTCATCCTTGACATTAGGATATGTACTGAAAACTTTTAAGCTGGCTATTATTAAACCACTTAAGAGATTATTATAAAAACCTCAACTTGATCCTACAGAATTAGTCAATTACAGGCCAATCTAAAATCTACCCTTTCTGTCAAAAATACTACAAAAGGCAGTGCACTCACATTTAAACTCCTTTTTAGAAAGAAATGGTATCTGTGAGGATTTCCAGTCAGGATTTAGACCGTATCATAGTACTGAGACTGCTCTCAACAGAGTTACAAATAATTTACTCGTATCATCCGATCGTGGTTGTATCTCTCTATTAGTGTTACTCGATCTTAGCACTGCATTTGATACTATCGACCACAACATTCTTTTGAATAGACTCAAAAATTATGTTGGCAGTAGTGGATTTGCATTGGCATGGTTTAAATCATACTTATCTGACCGTTATCAGACTATAGCAGTAAAATTAAGAGATGTCACACCGATCACAAGTTCAGTATGGAGTACCGCAAGGCTCAGTGCTAGGACAGTTGCTTTTCACCCTGTACATGCTACCACTGGGAGATAACATTAGGAAGCATGCCGTTAGTTTTCATTGTTATGCTTACGATACTCAGCTCTATATTTCTTCACGCCCTGATGAAATTTACCAATTCACAAGATTAACGGAATGCATAGCAAGTCCAATGGAATATAATGATTATAGGCCCATAGCCTTGACATCATGTGTCATGAAGTGCTTTGAGAGATATATGGTGTCCTTGTTAAAGATAGAGGTTAAATCAGTTTTAGACCCATTTCAGTTTGCCTACAGATAAGGTCGTGGTACAGAGGATGCTATTAACACTATTACTAATGCTATTGTGAAATATCTGGAGAATCCAAAAGCATATGCAAGGTTGTTATTTGTTGATTTTAGCTCCGTTTTTAACACAATTAAGCCCTATGGTCTAATCAATAAACTGAACCAGTGGGGTGTGAACCCCTTTGTAATTAAATTAAATTAAATTAAATTCTAATTTATTTGTATAGCGCTTTTCACGATACATATCGTTTCAAAGCAGCTTCACAGAAAATGCATCTACATTACAATTTAATTGATTTGTACATCCATTTCAGAATTGCACATATACAAGCACACAGATTAGCTAACTATCTATTATTAATCAATATAATAGCTATGGCATAGAAATAAGAATACATGTTGTTAATGAATAGGGTATATAGATGAGCATGAGTGCGTGTTGATGCAGAGCTGCATCATCTGAAGTCCTCGCAGGAGTTGAGTCGTCTCTTCACAGGTGTTGGTCATCTGAAGTCTTTACGAGAAGCTGGATCCAGACTGTAGCTGACGGACTCTCTTGTTACCTCGGGATGGGCGTCCCGAGATAAAAACAGAACAGAAAAATAATTAGCGTAGCTGCTGTTCAAAGCATTAAGCAAAGACAATCATGTGCATTGATATAACTATAGAGTACAAGGTTAGGAGAAGCATCATGTGTATGCCTGGCTAAAGAGATGCGTCTTTAATCTAGATTTAAACTGGAGGAGTGAGTCTGAGCCCCGAACATTATTAGGAAGGTTATTCCATAGTTTAGGTGCCAAATATGAAAACGTTCTCCGTCCTTTAGTTGACTTAGATATCCTCGGTATTGCCAGAAGCCCAGAGTTTAGTGATCTTAAAGATTGTGATGGGTTATAAGGCGATAGAAGATCATTTAAATACACAGAAGCTAAACCATTTAGTGCCTTATAGGTCAGTAGCAATACTTTATAATTGATACGAAATTTAACAGGTAACTAGTGTAGATATGTTAGAATTGGTGTTATGTGATCATATTTTCTTGACCTAGTAAGTATTCTAGCAGCTGCATTTTGGACTAATTGTAGCTTGTTTATTGAGGTGGCAGGACAGCCAGCTAGTAGTGCATTACAGTAATCTAGTCTAGAGGTCATAAATGCATGAACTAACTTTTCTGCATCAGAGACAGATGGCATGTTTCGTAGCTTAGCGATGTTTCTGAGGTGGAAGAAGGCTTTTTTTGTAGTATTTGAAATATGATTTTTAAAAGACAAGTTGCTGTCTAATATAACACCCAGGTCTTTAACTGTAGCAGATGAAGTAACAGTACATCCTTCTAAATGTAAGTTATAATTTAAGAGATTCTGTGTACCAGTTTTTGGTCCAATAAGTAATACCTCAGTCTTATCTGAATTTAGTAGGAGAAAATTACAGGTCATCCAATATTTTATATCTTTAACACACTCTGTTAGCTTGGATAATTTAGAGATTTCATCTGGTCGTGCTGAAATATATAACTGAGTATCATCGGCATAACAGTGGAAACTAATTTCATGTTTTCTTTTAATATTACCAAGTGGCAGCATATATATTGAGAATAACAGAGGGCCTAACACAGATCCTTGCGGCACTCCATAATTTACAGACGTCATTTTTGATTGTTCACTATTTAAATACACAAATTGGTAACGCTCTGATAGATACGATCTAAACCACTTCAATGCCTGTCCCTGAATACCAGTGTAATTTTGTAGACGATCTAAGAGTATTTTATGATCTATGGTGTCGAATGCTGCACTAAGATCAAGTAAAACTAGTATTGAGATACAGCCTCGGTCAGCAGCTAAGAGTAAGTCATTTGTGATTTTAACGAGCTCAGTTTCTGTGCTATGATGGGGTCTGAATCCAGACTGAAATTTTTCATAGATATCGTTTTCTTGTAAGTAAGAGCATAATTGAGCAGACACAATTTGTTCTAGTATTTTAGACAGAAATGGAAGATTTGAAATAGGTCTGTAATTTGCCAATTCATTTGGATCTAGTTGTGGTTTCTTAATGAGAGGTTTTATAACTGCCATCTTGAATGGTCTTGGGACATGACCTAGAGTTAAAGATGAATAAATAATATTGAGAAGAGGCTCTTCTGCTACAGGTAACAGCTCTTTCAGTAGTTTAGTTGGTATTGGATCTAATAAACATGTTGTTGGTTTAGAAGCAATGATTAGTTTATTTAGCTTTTCCTGTTCTATAGTTGTAAAGCACTGCAGTTGTTTTTCTGGGGTTATAATTGAGGCTGAGTTGTAAAACCCTGTCAACGGTTGTACATTTATAATTGTTTTTCTAATGTTTGTGATTTTTTTAGTGAAGAAATTCATAAAGTCATTACTACTAAACTGTACTGGAATATTTTGTTCTGCTGATGTGCGTTTATTTGTTGACCCGGCCACTGTACTAAATAAAAACCTGGCGTTGTTTTGGTTATTTTCTATCAGTTTATGGTAATGCTCAGCCCTTGCTGCTTTTAGAGCCTTTTTATAACGGGAAGTGCTGTCTTTCCACGCAATTTTAAAGACCTCTAAACGTGTTTGTTTCCATTGGCGCTCTAGATTACGAGTTTCTCTCTTGATAGCATGAGTAATATTGTTGTACCACGGTGCAGTACTTTTCTCTCTCACCTTTTTTAATCTGATCGGTGCAACCGTTTCTAATGTACTAGAGAAAATGGTACTCATACTGCTAGTCATTTCCTCTAGTTCATTTGTGTGTTTGGGTACACTGAGCAGCTGCGATAAATCTAGTAGGTTATTTGTGAATTTATCAATAGTGTTTGGGAGAATTGTTCTTCCTGGTCTATAACGCGGAGCAGTATGTAAGATATCAGCAGTGCGCAGTGTGCACGTTACAAGGTAGTGATCGGTGACATCATCACTTTGCGGTATGATGTCTATATCAGTAGGATTGATTCCATGTGATATAATTAAATCTAGTGTATGATTAAAACGATGAGTGGGCCCATTTACATTTTGCTTGACCCCAAAGGAGTTTAATAAATCTGTAAACGCAACCCCTAGCGCATCATTTGTATTATCTACGTGAATATTCAAATCACCGACAATCAGTGCTTTATCGACAGTAATTATGTATAATCTGATTATGTAGCCTTACTCATGCTACTCACTTTTCATAATCAACAAATGAAATTAAAAAAAGAATAATATTTAAACATAGCCTAACTATGAAACTAAATAGGCTACGTTTTCTTTAACCCTCTGAAGTCTGAGCTCTTTTGGGGCCCTTTAGAAGTTTTGACATGCTCTGACTTTTGTGTTTTTTTCAGTTGCTTATAAACACATTAATGGCAAAAGTGTAATTACACTGTATTCAGCACAAACTGGGCTACCAGAATATGTGAGCAACATGTATGTACATGCTTGTATTTTTGAGAGAAAAATGTTTATGCACGGATTTTGAAAAAAAAAAAAACTTAAATTAAGGCCTCAAAACACACAATAGATATGTGTTCACAATACTTTTGACTCCATCTTGTATTTCCATAGAGTTTTTGCTTTAAACTGATGTGAGAATGATTGAGCCTACTCATTCACATAAAACAATACACTGATTTAAAATTTGTATGACAGTTTCTCTTCTCAAAGCCAATATGCGAGGAGGCGTGACATCTAATGAATAATGATGAGATAGCACCTGAGATAACAAAGGACTCGCATTAATGAGCTGCATAATGAATGAGCTGCAGGTAAGTCTGTGACAGAGAGCAACAGGGCAAAGGAAATATATATTTTTTGTAGTTTATTATATTTGTTGATTGGAATGTAATCAACAAAGGCCTATTATATTTTAAATGATCAGAAGATTTGACTACACTGCAAAAAATGCTCTTCTTATTTGGTATTTTTTCTTGTTTCCAGTCCAAATATTTACAATTCTTAAATCAAGATTAATTTACTAGGTAAGTACAAATTTCTGGGTGGAAAATAAAAAAAACAATTTGTTTTTATTGTGACTGTACTAAAAAAAAAAAGCAACTTAATAGATTATAATGATGTATAACACTTGCCTGAATGATAAAAAACGACAGTTATTTGAGTCTCTTTGGCACTGATAAGAAAAAAAGCAAGCCAATCACGCCGGCGTGATTGCCGACTCGAGAGGGTTAAGAAATCAACATAGGGCCCTGGCGGTCTATGTATGGTAGCCAAAGCAAAAGATAATAGGGATTTTTTTCTTATATCTGAGAGTGTAACATTTAGCACAAGCACTTCAAATTAATTAAACCTGTGTCCTGTTTTCTGAGTAACATTTATAATATCTCTATAGATAGTTGCAACCCCGCCGCCACGACCAGTCAGACGGGGCTCGTGCGTATAACAGTAGCCTGGTGGAGTAGACTCATTTAGACCGAAATAATCATTAGGTTTAAGCCAGGTTTCAGTCAGACATAGTAAATCAAAGCTATTATCTGTGATCATTTCATTTACAATAACTGCTTTAGGTGTGAGCGATCGAATGTTAAGGAGACCTAGTTTTAGAGAATGTTTTTGTTCATTTCTTTTAAGATTATCTGGTTTAATAATGATGAGATTTTCTCTAGATCCTACAGAGGATTTTGACATGAATATTCGTGGAACAGACACAGTTTCTATACAATGCACTACAGAACAAGAACTGTCAAGTGTAGTATGACTTACCAGTCATACGGTGCGTAGCGTCTTGGAGATGTTGTCGGACAGAAGATCCGCTCCGATCCTGCTGGGGTGCAGGCCATCAGCATGGAAAAGCCTAGGCCGCTCCCAGAAAAGATTCCAATTATTTACAAAGAGCAGCTTCTGTTCATTACACCATTACAATAACCATTCACTAAGAGCAAATAGTCTACTGAACCTTTCATGCCCTCGTCTGTATGTGGGAAGCGGTCCGGACACGATGATCCTCGTCGCGGGTGATGTTCTGCGTACAGTGTCGATTAGGCTCCTGAAGTCCGTCTTCAGAACCTCCGTCTGCTGCAGCCTGGTGTCGTTCAACCCCGCGTGAAGCACAACAGCACCGATGCTCTTGCTCGTAATTAAATGGTATTATTCGTTCTTAACCAATCGAACGCAGCAGGTTAAAGGGCAACTTCAGTGATTTAGCATTAGGCTTTGTATCAGTAGAAGTGGCGCTATGGGGAACAGCGGTGTGGGAAAACCAAGATCCATGCTGCGCCTGGTTCCAGGCACTCTCCGCGGAGATGAGGCAAGTATTCGACCGGGCGTTCGCCGGGAGAGAGGCGGCCAGAGTACTCGCGGACTTGCGTCAGGGAGAGAGATCGGTTTCTGAATTTTCTATCGTATTCCGAACCCTAGCGGCGGAGTGTCAATGGAACGAGGAGGCGCAGTGGGACATGTTCCTGCATGGGTTGGCTGACCGCGTCCAGAGAGAGATCTATCCCCTGGATCTACCGACATCTCTTAATGGACTTATTGAGTTGCCGTTGAGAGTAGACGGCCGACTATCCAGAGTCGAGCGACGTACCCGGACCAATCACTTCTCTGGAGGAGCTGAGGGTCCACGAGTCAGCGGTGGTGACGCGATCAGCCCCGGCTACGATCCCAAGCCCATGCAGGTGGGGCGAGCTCGGCTTTCCCGGGAGGAGAGGGAGAGGCGGAGATCTCAGGGCCTCTGCCTTTACTGCGGGGGAGCTGGCCATTACGTCTACAATTGTCCGGTAAAAGGGCCAAGCCCGATAGTAAGTATGAGGCTACTATCAGGTGGGATCTCCGCCGAGAAGACCTCATCTACATTTACGCTCCTTCCGGTAAGACTGAGATGGTCCATCAACACTCACGACTGTCAGGCACTTCTGGACTCTGGGGCTGAGGGTAACTTCATGGACCATACATTCGCGCACAAACTTCAGATTCCCCTCAAGCCCCTCACTAACAAGATAGTAGTACACGCCTTGAACGGTCACGAACTCCCCACCATTTCATTCACCACCGAAGAGATCACCCTCATCACATCAGGCAACAACTCCGAGATCATAT
Organism: Gobio occitaniae; assembly: GCA_033150135.1. Classification (NCBI taxonomy): domain Eukaryota; kingdom Metazoa; phylum Chordata; class Actinopteri; order Cypriniformes; family Gobionidae; genus Gobio; species Gobio occitaniae. The sequence continues at coordinate 14,403 of JARQWZ010007110.1, forward strand.
CGTTCTATATTCTGTACTCGCCCCTTGCACCCATCGTCCTTGGTCACCCCTGGCTCATCCGTCACAACCCTAGCGTGGACTGCCGGCAGAAAGCTATCTTGGCTTGGAGCAATAAATGTCATGAGTCTTGTCTTGTGTCTGCATGTCCGTCTGTTTCTGTCTCTGTTTTTCAGGAGGAAGCAGTGGATTTTTCTAACGTGCCCGCGAAGTACCGCGACCTGAAGGAGGTGTTCAGTAAGTCTCGGGCTGCTTCTCTCCCTCCGCATCGTCCCTATGACTGTGCCATAGATTTACTGCCAGGTATGTATCCGTCTAAAGGCAAGTTATATTCACTTTCTGTTCCAGAAAGGGAGGCTATGGAGAAATATATTTCTGATTCACTGGCAACGGGGTTCATCCGCCATTCCTCTTCTCCAGCGGGGGCGGGGTTCTTTTTTGTGGGGAAGAAGGACGGATCTCTGCGACCTTGTATTGATTACCGGGGGCTGAACAACATCACGGTAAAGAATACTTATCCTCTGCCATTGATGTCTTCAGCTTTCGAGAGGTTGCAGGGAGCGTCGGGAGCTTCACAAAATTGGATTTACGTAATGCTTATCATTTGGTCCGCATTAGGGAGGGGGATGAATGGAAGACCGCTTTTAACACCCCCAGGGGGCACTTTGAATATTTGGTCATGCCGTTTGGGTTGTCCAACTCCCCAGCGGTCTTCCAGGCACTCGTCAACGATGTGCTGCGAGATATGGTCGATCTGTTCATATATGTCTACCTGGATGACATATTGATTTTTTTCTTCTTCTCTCCTTTCCTGGGGTACACCGTGTCGACTGAGGGAATGCGTATGGATCCTGAAAAGGTTAAGGCTATGGTGGATTGGCCAAGTCCAGATTCCCGTAAGGCCCTACCGAGGTTTCTGGGATTCGCCAATTTCTACCGGCGTTTTATTCGCAACTTCAGCCAACTAGCCGCGCTAGTTGAACTCCAACTCCTAACCAATAGACTAGGCTACTATAATGACACTGGCTTGTAAACGTGAGCATCGCGATCATTTGCCGTTTGAAAAAAATAAAACCCATGAAATTATATTCATATGACATGCTGAAACATATGCCACTGTACCTGGGATGAAGACATTTCACACGCGACGCAAGCAGAACACCTGCATGTGAACTCCTGCTGCAGTGTTTAGGGCTATCATGGTTGTCATGTCAACAAATGCACTTGCGATGCATCCCCTGATGTAGAATGACAGAGTTTACGACAGTAGTAGAGGACAATACTGTTTCCCAACTGTAGGGGGACCCCGAGAGCAAAACCTACCTAGTGCTGCTTTAAGTACCCATGGATTTTATGCAATGAGTTTAGAAAAGTTAAAAAATTACAATTGTTCAATGTTTTTGAAAGAAGACTTCTGCTCACCAAGACTGCATTTATTTAATAAAAAATCCAGTAAAAAAGTAATACAGTGAAATATTATGCCAATGTAAAGCAGCTGTTATCTATGTGAATATATAAAGAAATTAAGTAATTTATTCCTGTGATCAAAGCTGAATTTTCAGCATCATTACTCCAGTCTTCAGTGCCACATGATTCTTCAGAAATCATTCTAATATGCTGATTTGCTGCTCAAGAAATATTTATGATTATTTTCAATGATGAAAACAGTTGTGCTGCTGCTTAATTTTTGTGGAAACCATGATAGTATTCCAACTTTTGTGGTAAGATTAAAAAAGAGAGAAATTAATACTTTTATTCATTAAACATGCATTAAATTGATCACGTGACATTTATAATATAAATAAAGATTTATATTTAATAAGTGCTTTTATTTAATGCAAATAAATGCAGTTAATTTAACTTTCTATTCATCAAAGAATCCTGAAAAATAAAATGCATCATGGTTTCCACAACATTTTTAAGCAGCACAACTGTTTTCAACATTTATAATAATCATAAATAATCATAAATACTTTTTGACTTTTCAGTCTGAGTTAAATCTCTTTTTTGGCTCAATTTATCTGTAAAAGAAAACATGCCTAATAATTCTGCACACCTGAATATAAGGTGATTTTCATTTCCAGCCTTCATGAACAATTATATATCACTTATACATTATTAAATACTAAATCAATAGTAGTTATTAGGATTACTGTGGTTTGGAATTGGTCAAATGTGCCTGGAAAAAAAATATGATCAGAAAATCAACGTGCCTAATAATTCTGCACTCCCTGTATATTCACATAGTAAACAGCTGTTTTATATAATAAATGCAGCCTTGGTGAGCAGAAGATACTAAACATTAAAAAGGATGTCAGTTAGCACTGCATAATTCATACACTTTATTGTCAATAAATACCTTGAGATGGCTTGAAAAACACACATGAACCATATAATGTCGAAATCATGTGTTTGTCGTCGCGTTTCATCAGTCTTAATTCTCTTTATTTAGCTGCTGGTTCAGCGCTTTGAATGCCTTTGGAACGTGATTACTTCTACAAATCCGTTTTGGACTTTCTGTGAGAGAGCGCCCTCCGGCTTCGAGTATGAATTGGAGTGTTGCACGAGAGTGTTAGCACTCCATGGTGTTCAGAGCGCCTTGTTTTTGGATACGAATAAAATGACAGGTCATGTATATCTAGATTTATTCACATTGGCTTCTACGTAAACAAACTTGCCCGTGTAACAGACGTAGGCCAGTAAGAGCGGTGCGACTAGACGCCGGTTCGAATCCCCCACGGTGAGACTCGGTAAAGTGCGGGGGGCGAATGTACGTTTTATTAAAGGTGCGGGGGACACGCCCCCCTTTTCTCGTTTTCGTGTATATCAATATGCGAAAAATTTCAGCAAATATTGTTACTCCCTCATAAACTTTCATTTGAGTATCATTCCCCCTTTGGCTGCGTTATCGCCCATGCAGCCATTAATCATAATCATCGAAAATATTTTTGGGGTAAACAAGGCTTGCCATCACTACTCGTCCAGACGCCATTTTGCACAGTGCAGTCGCACTGTTCCCATCGCTGCTTTTCTCTGGCCCTGAATTAAAAGACTGCATAGTCTATAAGGAAGGCAAAACATTCGTGGTTATTTCAGATAATAAAAACATTCTGGCTGTGTCGTCCTTCTGCACTTCCACGGCCTTCGCAACTGCGTCTGCTCTCACAGTTTCCTGTTGAAATAAACTCTTTGTTGTTAGTTACGCTGCGCATATACAGATAACAACCTGGCCAGGCAAGAAAACTGTGTCTAGCAGATTAGACACAATGCATTTATAATTGTGCGCCCATCAGACTTTAAAATTTTCTTAAATTGCCACAGCGCCCCAAAATCGTGCTCCACTCCGAACGCATAACGCTAGTCTGTGCACATCGTTACACTCTTATCCTCCATCAGCTTGCATGCTTCCCTCAAGCTACGAATGGCAGTCTTGACCAGAAGGTTTTCCCCAAAACATACTGAAAATATCCTATAAAATGAAAGACAAATCCATATTTCATCTCTGGAAGCCGGGCTAAGTGAGTAATAACTGTTACTGCACTCCCGACACGTTAGGGGTGTGTGATACCTACAAAATCCAAACACAAGACACCTTGTTGCTATCAAGCGTTTAGTGACACATCACACATCCCTAGGCCAGACCCACAGTCACTCCTCAGAGACCCAATACACACTTTAGAAAACACATATAAAGAAACAAACAATCAGTGGTTCTCTTAATTAATCAAAATCATAACAGACCTTTTTGGGGTCCAAAACACAATAGTGGTCCAACTCAAACTAAACGCTAAAAATAAATAAGATAGATAATAATCCATCTTAGCACTTTAAGTCTCTACATAAAACATCCTTCAGTTTACATTTTGTGCTTTGCTCACAGTTCAGAGGACACCTCTGCCCATGCAGGGCATAGTTCCAGAGCACAAATGTCTATCATGCACTGATTCTCTTTTGTGTGTCTGTCAATGGGGTCACTTCGCTCTCTACCTCGATTTCATGCTACATTCTTATCTAAATGCCCACAGTTTCTCACTGTGCTTCACAATCAACCTTCCTCTAGTCAGTTGTTTCAACACCATTCTTCACAAACCACCCTGTTTTTGTTAAACATACTATTTCCAGCAGACCCATTCTCACTAATCATAGCCCACACCATATTTAACCATTAATGAACATAAATCTAAATTTCTTAATGTTAAATACACTTCATCAAAATGCCATAGTTATCAATTCGTATTACATTCAATCAGCTTGTTCACTCATCTTTATCTCGTGACATCATACTTATTCATACTCAATATCCAATTTTTATTAAAGTCTTTTCAGTTCCTGTTATCAGTAAACCATCCAAAATCAATTCATTAGGGCTTTCTTTTAAAGTACCCTTTTCTCCATGCCCTGTCCTTTAAAACTCTTTAGACGTATGCAGGTGACTTATCGTGATTTCCCTGGCTTGGGTTGCTCCCTGTCAGGCCGTAGGAAGTCTTACCTGTCATCGGGAAACCACCTCGTGCCCACCTCGTCATCGCTTGAGATCTTTGACCCTAAACAGGATCCGATATTTTCTGAAGCCTTTTGGAAAGTGCATTCAAGAGTCACCAGAGCCATCAGGTCTGCTTTCAAATTAGTAAAAAAAACATGGAGACAGGTTAATTATAACACAACTTAATCACTAAAATCCATCATACTTCTTCAAAGCTACCCCATAGCAGTGCTTAGATTATTCTCAGTGAATTTAGCCAAAACAACGGTCCATTCAATTTAATGTTCTGCTACATCTGTGACCAAGGCCATCAGTTCTGTACATGGTGAAGGCTAAAGGCCCTGTTATACTCATGCCTGGCTCCGCAGCGCGAGCTCCGCAAACTGCGCACGCTCCTCCCCCAAACGGACGAGGCGTTTATAGTCGACGCGTGCGCCGTTGTAGTATTCTGTGAAACGACAGGGGGCGACTTGGAGTAATTGTTCTTAAATCCGTCGAAAGCAGGAGCGAAGAAGTAGTTTACCGGAACAGGTGAACAGGGCGTCCCGCAAGCCGTTCGTGGAACATAAACGAACCCACATGAGCCCCGTAACTTTACAAGAGAGACTGGCCGTCACACTACGTGTTCTTGCGTCTGGCAGTAACCAAAAATGTGTTGCCTCCAGTTACAAGTTGGGCTCGACCACAGTTTCGTTGATCGCAGTACAAGTACAGGACTGTCATCAGAAGGGGATGTATACAGTAATGTTGCCAATCAAAGTAAAAAATAAAAAAAAGTGTTAAATCTTGTGTGTTTGCTTTGTGCTTTAAAATATATTTTTCACTTTCATGTATAAGTTATCACAGTGTTTGTAATAAAACCATAAAACTGCAAGCGTGGCATTGGTCGACATTAGAACAAAATAGATGGATGTGAAAACATGCATACACTATATTGATATTTTTATACTATATATATATATATATATATATATATATATATATATATATATATATATATATATATATATATATATATATATATATATACTATATTTTAATATATATATATATATAAATATATATATACACTGTAAAAAATTGTGCTGTAAAATAACGGTAATCTACTGGCAGCTGTGGTTGCCAGCAATATACTGTTAATTTACAGCCCTCTACTGTTTATTTACAGCTCTCCTTTTTAAAGTATAACCGTAATAATACCATGAAAGGTAACTCTTTTCAATTGAAAAACTGATTGCTTCAAACAGTTCTCATTTTAAAACTAGTATTCATATGGTGTTTGTACTGTAAACATATAATTTGAGTCCACTGAAAAGGAACATTTCTTAATATAAACTGCAAACACATAATGTGTAGTAGTGAAAGTAGATGACTTTAACTTCAATTTTTACAGTTCATCGCTAGCAATAGCACACATGTATGTGATAAATTACTCAACAAACAGCTCATAACTGCATTAGCAAACACAGTCACTGACTTTAAATAAAGCATCAGGCAGCATTTCATCAGTGTTTCTCTGCTCATCCTGGACAGAAGCACAGGCTCTACTCTCCAGCACAATGGTGACCCACAAAACAAATTAATTAAACTAAAAGATCTCTTCTATATCATCTTCTGCAACAACACATAAACACTGTTCATTTTAATATTTACTCTCCTTATCAGTTACAGACTTTGCACAACTTTTTTCTATTAACTTTCACTACTATTTCAGTGAAAATATCTTGATTCATCTGGTAAATCTGACTGTTACGTTTTACAGCATATTACTGTTTTTTCTTTGATTTTACGGTAATCTACTGGCAGCTCTGGTTGCCAGTAAACTGCTGTTTTTTTACAGTACTTTTCCGTAAATTAATTTACAGTTGTTTACCGTTAATTTTCATCTAATTCCTTTAACCCTTTAAACTCCACAGCAAAATCTTCAGTTTCAAATGAACACTTATATGTGTCCACACTACAGAGTGTTAGAGTAATTGAAGCATTGTTGAAGTTAATGAGATAATTAAGAGATTAATTAAGTGATAATTGAGAATTAGTGATGAGCACCTGCTGTTAACAAGCAGAACCACTCAAGGAAAGAGAAGTACAACTGACTTCAGCCACAGCCTTAGATGAAATCAACTGAAAATAAAAGAAGACATTAAAGCAGAGGAGGATTAAACAACTCCACAAACAGCATTACCAGCTTCACTTTTTACTAACCAGATTTACTTTATTTCTGTCAGACATCTACAGAAGCTCTTATAGAAAATTAACAGATCAAATTAACTTTTGATGTTTAATTGAAAATGTTTGGTCACCATTATGGTGATTAGTGTTTGCTTCAGTTGGGCTCTTGACCCTTGACTTCGTAACAATAGTTTTTCTTTGGCTTCTATAACTGTGTGTTTCTTAAACACATTTGTTGTAGCAAAACACTTGTGATCAGGTGTTAATGGTTGTGACATAAACATAATGGAATGCTTGGTTAGTTCTTTTTATTCAGTGTCTATTCCCTAAACAAAACCTTTTTTTTAATATATACATCTCATTTTACCCCTATTTTTCATTGCCAAAACTGTGACAGTTTATAAAATATCAATCAGTGATTAGGAATCAGTTATGAACGATTTTTAAACTCATGAAATACACAAATGGTTTGTACTATGGTGCCATTTAGACTCACATAGACATGAAGAATCCGCATATGAATCACAACAATGGTGACAGTCAAAAAAAAGATGAACAGATCAACTCTGAACATCACAAAACACTACCAAAAGCCAACACAAAAATAACACCAAAAATAAAGGTAAATATTAAGAATTAAAGAAAGTAACCAGGCTATTCATCAGCATAATTTATTCATGCCGCAATGCATACTGGGAGTCATGGATGATTTTTGCACAATGCCTGTACCCAGCATGCATTGCAGAATGAAGCTTTTGATTGTCACCATTGTTGAGATTCATACGCCGATTCTTGATGTCCATTTGAGTCTGAATGACTCTGGTATTCAAAAATGTTTTGACCACAAGCTTTTTTCCTGTCCTTCAAATTATCTGGTTGTTGCAACACTGCTGGAACTCATACTGTAAAATTATTGGGTTACCTAAAAATAAAACTTAATCTATATCATTATAGATTAGATTATGAAGAAGCTCAGTGAATCAGACCATTAATAACTAGTCTACATCATCTGTTTACTTTTTCTTTCGGCTTTGCTTGTTATAACAAATGTATTTAAAATACAAAATTAGAGCAGCTATTGAAAAAAACTAAAGTTATTATGTCAAGGTTCAAGAGCCCAACTAAAGCAAACACTAATCACCATAATGGTAACGTCAAAATAAGTTCTGTAGACGTCTGACAGAAATAAAGTCAGTCTGGTTAGTAATGTGTGAAGCTGGTAATGCTGTTTATGGAGTTGTTTAATCCTCCTCTGCTGAGATCTTCAGAGATTTAATATCTTCTTTTATCTTCAGTTGAAAGCAACTTTTTCTGTTCATGTATCTCTTTCCTTCAGTGATAACAGCAGGTGTTCATCAGTGTTTGAATTCACTCACTTATTTTCGCTCACTATCAGTAAACTAGTGTAGGGAATAGTGAATGAGGGTATAGGGAGTGATTTGGAGCACAGCCTCTGAGTGTCGACGTTGAGCACTGTTAATTCACGGTATATTCCTGTTTGCTATTTTCTCGAAAATTACAAATATTACCCAGAATGCATTGTTTTCTACGGTATATTACTGTTTTAATGGAAAACAGCATTTTACTGTCAAAATTTGGCCGTTTTTTTACAGCATTTTTTTTTACAGTGTATATATATACTATATTTTAACTATATTAGTTCACAGTGCATTAACTGAAGATGACAACTAATTTCTGATTTTGTTTGTACATTCTGAAATTAACACTAAACAAGCACAATAAATGCTGTAGAAAGTGTCTTGTATACTAATGTACTAAATGAAGCCTCTTTGTACAGTTAGTTTTTATAAAACATGCCTTATTTTATCAAAGGTTCTATTTCAGTTAGTGTAGGCTCATTTTGAAAATGTAAGCAGTTACTTAAGACAAACTGAGTGCTTAATGCAAATGTATTCTAAAGTCCTATTCACAAAAGGAATGGATGGTTGGACGGATGGATGCCCATCAATGCAAACTTTCCATGAATTCTGTGCCATCTGGCTGTCGCGATGATCCCTCATGGAATGGTCATAAATGTGCCGGTACTGACGCACCAGCTCGGACAAAGTCGCCTCAAAATCGTACATCTTCGGAAGCGGAGGTGCGCGCAGAGTTACAAAAAATGCGCTGCGCACCGCCAGGCGAAATGGGGTCTTGCGGAGCCAACGCGCGAGACCGCCCCCTCCGCGTTGACGTCATTTTTGCCGCGCACACCCTCGCGCTCTTGCGGCCGCGGCGAGTATAAACAAGGCTTAAGAGCAGACAGAAGTTACTGGTCATATACATTCGTCAAAAATTTCAGTTCATTAAAAGTCTGTATTTTTAAAACATCTCTTATTGCCCTCTTGATGGCACCTTTTTTATATCTTAACAAGTAACTGTCTATTATGTTCACATAATGCCCTGTGCTTTTACTCATCAATATCTTCTATCATCTGTGGCACAGGCTCAGATATCAGCTTTGAGCTGGTCTGGGATGAGAGAGAAAGACTCTGAGGCCTTCAGGGCTGGTACACTGCATTTTCATAAACTTTTCACTCTTCACCCTAGCTTAGCATAAGACCTGGCTAGAAATTAAAATTGTTTTCAAATAAGCATCAGACATTTTCCTTTTAACTCTATCCTTTGACAGAAATCACATTTTCAAATGATCATAATTTTATATTTGTCTTTTGCCCCCACAATGAATTCAGAAACTATAATTTCCACTCAGATTGAGTCTCTGTTACTCAAGTTAGGCCACGTGGTGGCCAGATTCAGATAACGGATTGTTTATTTCAGCTCAGCACAAGCTTATCTTTTGAAACCAAAACATCAGCTTCTAGGGTTCAACATTTTAACACCTATTTATTTCAACAACCCAATATTCAGTGAAATCATTATCAGAGTTTTGCAAAAGTGAGAAGAGCAAGAACATATTTATTATATATTTTTCATTTAAAACTCGGTTAATCAGGATTTATATATCTTTGCAGCATGTTTTATCATCTTTATTTTTATTTTAACCTCATATTAAAATTATCTCAAATCCTTCCTTCAAAAATAATCACCAAAGACTTAACCTTTAGACTTTAACCTTATCGTTATCTCATTTTCTTAGACAGAGTGTAAATCTCTGTTTCTTTCTTTTTACTGCGTTTCGTTTACAGAATTTTAGTCTGGTGGCCTGATTTGCCACACTTTCTACACCTTATGGGTGTTCGGACACAATTACGTCCAAAATAGCCCTGCTGACGACAATTAAAACACTTTCATCTTTAGCTTATGGAGCAATGTTCAGCAACCTGTGTGCTCCAAAAGTTACAGTCTGTCTGAGAACAGAGCTCGCTCGGGGTCCAATAAAACAGACAATGGCTTGCAATTTATGGTGCTATCTGCTTTTTCACCAACATCATTTTTAGTGACTCAGTTGTATATCTCAGTCACTTCTGGGATTTTCCCTTTGGGTATAATCCCAGAAGTGGGGACACTTTCTGTGAAGCTGCTTTGAAACAATGTGTATTGTGAAAAGCGCTATACAAATAAATTTGAATTGAATTGAATTGAATAATAGCACCTCACCCTTTTTACAAATTAATGAATAAGCAAAAACATCTAGAAATTAGAATTTTCTTGTTCTCTCTTTGTTTGTAGCCAGTCAAGTTGCTGATCAACTTTCCAATTACAATAAAAAACATTTCTGCCCATTTCCTTCACCAGTCCACCAAATTTCTTTGAAGTTAGGGCTTCAGAGCGGAGCTGCTTACAGCGTTTGCTCTTGTTCATCTCAAAATCTTTATACAGACTAATCAAATTACCGATTATACACCTCAAAATGTTAGCCAGAATTTAGTCAACGTTCATACTCACCGGCGATCTTTAAGCAGCTGTGACTTCTGCGTGATAAGACAACATTTTCCTTTCTCTCTTATCTGCCTCTTTCACCCAACATTTCACTGTTTGTTCGCATTTCTCACACACATTTCCCACAACAGCCCTTCAGTTTATCTCCCTTCTTCAACTGACTCATTCACCACTTTCAGTCTGGTGTTCCCTCGTTTGGGAAATCATGATATTTAATTAACTTCTCTGCCTTGCATGCATTTTTCCCATATCATTTTCTCATTTGACAAAATACTGGTGTACCATATTCAGCTAGCTTGCTTTGGGACTTCCCCATACTGGCTGTCTGTCTCTGTGACTTTTCCCCCGCTAATGAATCTGTCGGACGTCTCTGTTCAGATCTGATCTCTTCACCCAAGACCAGACGGGCGGACACTCCAAATAGTGTCCTCTCTTATTGGCTCCCAATAGCCCAAAACCGGCTCACAGCACGGTCTCCTCGCCCACGTGATATCTCAAAATTCTCAAAATTTTAATCAAGTTGCATTTATTCGCCCACATGGTTTCAGTTTCTATCCCATAAACGAATCAACCACGTTGCATTCGCCACAGAGTCAGACCCCACTATGGTTTATCCACCCCAATTTCAATTTTCAATTGAACTCAATTTTCAATTTAACCAAATTCTATTCATCAAAATTCTTCCCCGAATTTTAAGTTTGTCTCTTACCAGAAGCGTCCCGTTGCTGTCACAGACACGTCAGTTTCCACCCTTCACCAATCACAGCGCACTCCATCCCCAGAGTACTGATCACTATCACCTGCACCTCATCATGGCACTCATCACCAGCACCATAAGAAGCACACGCACACAGCACTCCACGTCCGGTCTCGTTCGCATATACTGCAACCTATGCTTACCTCAAGGACTCTCCTATCGATACTACCTGTCTCCAGCGTGTATCCCTCCTTCCGTGTTTCCTGTCTGCTGTGTGGGTGTGTTCCTGTCCGTCCCTCTGACCTCCAGCGATCTCCAGTCTCCAGTGATCTCCAGTCTCCAGCGATCTCCAGTCTCCAGCAATCTCCAGGCTCCAGCGTCATTCTACCTTCTATGCAAAAGACAGTAACTCTCTCACTCATATCACCTTCCTAACTACCATCAACCGCTTAACTCACCTGCTCCACTTCCCATGCTCTACTGTGGTCAATAAACTACCATTCCTGTTAACACCTGTGTCTGCCTCCTGTCTACATGTAACAGTTGCCACCTCGGGTTCGTTTTTTCCAGTGGTCGGACCCTCCGGACCCCCTGAGCGGTTGGCCTCTCTCCCTCAATATGTCGGGGTAGAACTGTGACTCTAAAGTCCAGGATGATAGTCACCATCCGCTCCCGGGGTCCAAAAGGCACATCCATGGAATCTCCGCTTCTAACACCAACTGTTGTGGCAAAATTTCAACAATCGCCGCATTAGTGAATAAGAGACAAAACCTTGCCCAATTGTCTTTATAAAGATTTAATTTCTTGCAAGAAATGAGTCACAGTCTTACAGCCATCTTCAATGTCTGCAGAGTGCACTAACTAGAAATAACAGCACTCAGCTTTTATCAGTTTCCCAAACAAAGTCACTCCTCCTGTAAATTTCCACACATGACAAGAAAAGCAGCACTTGCTCAAATCCCAAGTGTGCTGTTCATTTTAAGTCTGATCCCTACGTTTAGGCCATCCTGACCCCTGAGTGTCAAATCCCAGTCCTCATGTCTCCTGTACAAAACATGTTTTCCATGTGTAAGTGTAGAATGTGTTCTCTATATTCTGTTTATGACCTTTTACCTAGTAAGCTGGTTCTGTATGAATATATGGAAATCAATAAACATTTCATGCGCAATGTTTAATGTGTAGCTATGATTACATTTTCCCATAACACCGTCTACTCCCGAGTGCATTTTACCCGAGACCCTAGTTGTCTCCACACTCACATGGGAGGTCGAATCGAAGGTCAAGACGGCCTTAGAAGGGGTAACGCCTCCGCCTGTTTGCCCACCGAATCGGTTATTTGTGCCGGAGGAATTACGGTCCGACGTTATTCAGTGGGGGCATTGTTCCAATGTGGCTTGTCATCCAGGAGTTAATAGCACCAAATTTTTGGTCAAGCAACGATTCTGGTGGCCACGTATGGCTCGAGATGTTCAGAGTTTTGTTTTGGCTTGTTCAGTTTGTGCCACTGGTAAGACTTCCAATCGACCCCCTGATGGGTTACTTCAACCGCTGCCTGTCCCTTCGAGACCCTGGTCCCATATTTCGCTAGATTTTATCACCGCCCTCCCACCCTCTCATGGTTTCACGGTAGTTTTGACCATGGTGGACCGGTTCTCGAAGGCGACTCATTTCATTCCCTTGCCTAAATTACCGTCAGCCAAGGAGACAGCGTTGATAGTCGTAAATCACGTCTTTTGCTTACATGGCCTCCCGATGGATGTGGTTTCCGACAGAGGACCCCAATTTGTGTCAAAATTTTGGCAAGAATTTTGTACGTTTCTGGGAGCGACTGTCAGTCTGTCCTCAGGGTTTCACCCCCAGAGAAATGGCCAAACTGAGAGAGCCAACCAAGATTTGAGAGCGCGTTGCGATGTTTGGTCTCTAAGAATCCTTCCTCGTGGGGCCAGCAACTGTCTATGGTGGAGTACGCCCACAATACGTTACCAGTGTCATCCACCGGCCTATCTCCATTTGAGTGTAGTGTAGGATACCAGCCACCAATTTTTCCCAGTCTGGAATCCGAGGTCGCGGTCCCCTCTGCTCACGCCTTTGTTCAGAGGTGTCACCGCACTTGGACTAGAGCCCGTGAGACTCTACTCCAGTCGCTGGTCAAAAAGTGTGGCTTTCTACCAAGAACATTCTGCTCCGCTCCGTTTCTAATAAACTTGCTCCCAAATTTATTGGTCCGTTTACTGTCACCAAGATCATTAGTCCGGTGGCAGTCCGTCTCAAACTCCCTCCAGCGTACAGGAGGGTTCATCCCGTCTTTCACGTATCCAAAATAAAACCTGTGTTTCATTCTCATATTAATCCGCCAGTCCCGGTTCCTCCCCCGCCGCGACTCGTAGATGGGGAACCCACTTATTCGGTCAATCACATTCTGGATTCCAGGCGGAGGGGACGTGGGTTCCAGTACTTGGTGGACTGGGAGGGTTACGGTCCGGAGGAGAGAAGTTGGGTACCTGCTAGAGACATCCTGGATCATTCCCTTATCGATGATTACAATCGACAGGTAAGGGAGTCTGGGAACGCCAAGAGATGTTCCTAGGAGGAGGGGTACTGTCACGGTTCATGAATGCATTGTTTCCTGCTTGTCTCTTGTCAGTGTTGCGTGTGTGTGGGTGTGTGTGTGAGTGGGCGGCACTGAGCCGCTTGGGTTGATTAGTGGTCCAGCTGATCTCGTTTCCAGCACCAGCTGCAGCTAATTCCCTGAGCCTTCTTATACTCACTCGTTTCTCATCTCCTTTGTCAGATCGTTGTTGATGTCTCCTGTTGTGTGCGTCTTACCCGTTCCTGTGCGGTGTTCCAATTCGTGTTTCCTGTTCGGTGTTTTGTGGACTTCTGCTCTGTGTCTGGATTATCATCGTCAACTCTCACCAGCACATCTCGACTCACCAGTTCTCATCTGACCATCTCAGTCCCTGCATCACCAGTCTTTGTCTGTGTTGACTTTTGTTCTGAGTCATTTATATAATAAACAAGTTACTTGCATTTCCTTCCTGTATTCAGTCATGACAGTAGTAACCGTAAACTGCATTTTACCATCTTAAAAATATATCTAAATTACGGCATATGCTTTCGATGCAAAATGCTGAACAGTTAGTTCATGCGTTCATAACCTCAAGGCTAGATTATTGTAATGCTCTACTGGGTGGTTGCCCTGCTCACTTTATAAACAATCTCCAGCTGGTCCAAAATACAGCAGCTTGAGTTCTTACTAGAACCAGGAAGTATGACCATATTAGCCCGGTTCTGTCAGCACTGCACTGGCTTCCTATTAAACATCGCATATATTTTAAAATCTTGCTTATTACTTACAAAACACTAAATGGTTTAGCTCCCCAGTACTTGAGCGAGCTCTTAACACATTATACTCCATCACGTCTATTGCGGTCTCAAAATTCTAGCCAGTTGATAATACCTAGAATATCAAAATCAACTGCAGGCGGTCGATCCTATTCCTATTTAGCACCTAAATTCTGGAGCAGTCTTTCTAGTGTGGCGGGGCGGTGCTACGAGGGATTTCAAGGGGTTTACCCTAAGTATAATACTAATTGAATAAGATAATACTCCGACTACAGAGACTCCGACTACACCACCTTGGGAATTTCGCCCAAAGAATTAGAATGTATCCCTACCAAAAGGCAAACACAGGTTCGTATCACCGATCAGAGTCAGAGACATGGATGAACGTATCAAAAATATATTTTATTAACAATCTGAAAATGTTAAAACTTGAATGCAGACATTTATTCCGGAAGGGATTTCAAACACGGTCAAGGCCAGGGCCTAGAGCTTGCCCACAAAGGCAGAAAGTCAGGTCATGTTACTTAGAGATCAAAAACCACTGCAATTCACTGTGCTCTCACACACTCACACACACACCCGTACACACGTGTGGGTATACAAATCACACATTTGGTGGGGAGGTCACAACACACGGTGAGGAAAATACCACCACCTAATAAGAGTTAGCCCTCTGCCCCAGGTGCTCAGGCCCTGCCAAGACATAGGAAATACACATTAAATAAATCGTACTTAAAAAGGTTGTTCACATCCAATAAATCAGTCAAAAATACAAAACATTTTTTAAAAAATAAATACACAAATCAATCACTTTACAACTAATGTAAGTAAATAAACAGTTAATGGAAACAAAAGTACAGTGCCACTAAATACAAAAGAAGAACGTCAGAAAAATCAAAAAGACTTGTGGCAACTGAAAAAAAAAGTTAAAACTAATCAAAATATAAGACACAAAAAGGTAATTAAATTTAAAGAAAACAAACTATTCAGGCTGCAACAACAATCATAAATCAAAATGAGGGCACAATTAAACACAACAAAACTATAAACAATATTAACAGCCAATGGAAACAAAAGAAAATAAGTTAAATGAAATTTGAAACAGGACATAGCAGTTGACTATAGTGAACAGCAGTTGAACATGGGTCAGTCGGTCCTAGGGGATGTGAAAACGCCATTCGGAAGTATATACAGTAGTTTGATACGAACGAATCTGAAAAATAGCGGAGTACGCAGAATGAGCTGATGCAGGGAAAGTGCATGATACAATTTGTCCTAAACATGACACATGCTTTATATTAAGGGCTTTAACATAACTGGTAAGATATAGGTAACATGTATAGCTAGTTTAAAGCAGCTTGCCCTGTCAGATGCTCTAAGTCTTAGAGATAGTGTTAGGCTACTTGTGTTGACAGACATAAGTACTCGCGCTGTTTAATGCGTTTGAAATGTGGTATTTTCCTTAACTTCCATTTCACAGGGATATTCTCCATCTGTAAATGTTATAAAGGCATGCAAATATGTCCATTTTACTGTCAGGAGACAACGGGCCTTCTGCAAGTAAATTTCCGCTAAAACTCAGGTTTCTCTGAACGAGCGCCACCGCGTGCATGTGCTCCAAACAGACAGAGCACATTAGAATCAATAGGAATGCAATAGTTCTGACTGAAGTATACATACTTCTAAAATATTTGTTGTTGGACATAAATATATGTGAAATAAATGTGCCTTATGTGGAATTTTAAACCTACAAGTATGTATATTTTTTATGAAAGTGACCATTATAATTGGGTAATCAAATATAGGCTAATATGCTTTTGTTTTTATTTTAATTTTTAGTTAGTGAACTAAAAAGCTAAATTATTCATACATGCCTACATTACATTCACTGTATTTGTTTATAGCCTTCAATAATCAACATTGTTTTTAGGACATCATTGGGCAGGATGTGAAATAAAATGATTATTAAAATAAATACAGATTTTTTTTTATCCAAATAGAAAAATGTAGAAAATATATATACCGTGTATCGCCATTCAACCAAAAAATACAGAGATATGATTTTTTGGCCATATCGCCCAGCCCTATTAAATATATATGCATAGTGTTATGCAGAAACCCCATTTAAAGGCATATTAAAATGTTCATTGTATAATGAATGATTTTGGTGATTATTTAGTACCCTGTTAAAACAATAGTTACATAAATACCATAAAAATTTTACAAAAATATAATAAAGGCAACATCTATAGTATTTTTTTTTCTGAAAAAAAGGTTAACAGTGATCAGAGAGCTTACAAATCAGTGAAGCATCGGGATCGGTATCGGCCGATCACCATGACAAGAAATCGGTACTCGGTATCGGCTGAAAAAATCCTGATCGGAGCATCCCTACTTTTTAAATAATCTTCCTCATCAGTATCATCTCCTCAGCATCCCAGATAGCTTAGAAGAACTCGATGTTGCAACAGAAACCATTGACTCTCTCTTTTCCAGCACTTTAGACACAGTTGCTCCCCTGCTCTTAAAGAAGATAAAAAAAAATAGGTCAACGCCGTGGTACAACGAGCACACTCAGGCCCTTAAAACAGCAGCCAGAAAAATGGAGCGCAGCTGGAAGAAAACAAAACTAGAGTTTTTTGTAATTCGTGGAAAGAGAGCATGATCGCATACAAAAAGGCCGTAAAACTGCTAGATCTGCCTATTTCTCGACTCTCTTAGAAGAAAACAAACACAACCCTAGGTATTTATTCGATACAGTAGCTAAATTAACCAAAAATAAAGCTTTAACTTCTGATGTTTGTAAACAGCATAGCAGTAATGACTTTATGAACTTCTTTGCAAGTAAGATTGATAATATTAAGAATATTTTAACCATGCAGCCGTCTACTACAGTATCACATCAGACAGAGCATTGTAGTGTCACTGAGGAAAAATTACACTCATTCACTGCTATAGGAGAAGAAGAATTGGCTAAACTCGTTAAATCATCAAAATCAACAACATGTATGCTCGACTCTATACCGACTAGGCTATTAAAAGTAGTGGTACACCGATCCGATATTAGGATCGGATTTCGGCAGCGATACTGACAAAATAACTGACAAATAACAAAAGGTGTTTTTTTTTGTTGGTTTTTTTCGTCGCCATTTATCCGCTTCATGTGTGTCGCATGCTAGAAGCAACATGGAGCGAGCCAGAGAGTTGGCTGTGTGGAGGAGATATTTCACGCTTGCCACGCCAACTAGTTCGTCGGCTGTTTGCAATGTCTGCAAAGTAACTTAAATGTTTCGAGGGGAGGTGGTATTACTGCAAAGTCAGGGTTTTTCCTGCATTGAAAATTTTTTGGCGGCCGCCAAAACAAATTTTTGTCCCGCCAAAGCCTAATTTGATGAGTTATTGTGATTTACGAGTGATGTAGAATAGATGCTGCGCTTGTGACTGAGTGACAGAGAGAACGATCAGAGAGCTCCTCCCCCGCGCGCACTCTCTGGGTCTTCAAAATAATCAGTGTTAGCTGTTAGCTCTTTCTCATATTTCACATATTAATCCAAATCAAAAGGTCGGAAGACAAAAGGTTGCACGTGACACATTCGGACAATTTTGTCCTTTTCTCTGACCAGCTGACATAAAGCATACTTTCAATAAACGGGAAACAAATTATAGCCAGTCATGAAGTGTTTTCTGTGTGTTGACATCTTTCGCGATGTTCTAACAGACGGGATTCGCACAACGCGTCTGCTAATGTCCGATTCGCCACCTAATGACTCCTTTGAACCGAATCATTTTAACGACTGGTTAGAACAACTGATCTGTCCAACACTGAACTCATTAATAAGTTTAATCAATTACTCAGAACATCTGAAATGAGAACACAAGTGTGCTTACCCAATTTAGCAAGAGTGGGTATTAAGAATTATTTTTAATTATCAACAGTATTTCAGCTTATTTCTGTTGACAATGTGTAGTAAAATAAATAGGCCTAACCTACAATCATTTTGACTGGAGTGAGGTGAAACCAGAACAAAGTTGTTATTAGCTAGTTGATAATTTTTATTAAATTGCATATGGCAGAAAATTAGGCTATTTGTTAATTTTAATGCTACTTTTTAATATTGATATGATTATATACCAAAACAATGATCTGTAGTGTAAAAAATGTTTGGTAACTGTCAGATTACTATTGTATGTTTGACCAGTACACTGTTTTTTGTTTCCACTGCTACATTTTATTTATTTAAAGAAGTTTGATTACATTCTATTTTAGATTTGAATGCACAATTGTTTTTTAAATAAATAAGAATTCAACACTTTACATACATCTGTTATTTTGTCTTAGTTATGTTTAGTTAGTAAAGTCTGGTGCCTTTAGTCTCTTCAAGGAAGGTATAAGGTGGAAGATATACAGTTTATTATTAATTCAACAATAGTATCGGATCGGTATCGGGTATCGACAGATACACAAAGCCCAGGCATCGGTATCGGTATCGGTATCGGGACTGAAAAAGTCAGATCGGTACACCCCTAATTAAAAGAGATGCTACCAGAGGTCATAGATCCTCTTCTTAATATCATTAATTCATCTTTGTCATTAGGATATGAACCGAAAACTTTTAAGTTGGCTATTATTAAACCACTTATTAAAAAATTGCAACTTGATCCTACAGAATTTGTCAATTACAGGCCAATCTCAAATCTACCCTTTCTGTCAAAAATACTTGAAAAGGCAGTGTCCTCACAATTATGTTCAATTTTAGAAAGAAATGGTATCTGCGAGGATTTCCAGTCAGGATTTAGACCGTATCATAGTACTGATACTGCTCTCATCAGAGTTACAAATGATTTACTCTTATCATCCGATCATGGCTGTATCTCTCTATTAGTGTTACTCGATCTTAGCGCTGCATTTGATACTATCGACCACAACATTCTTTTGAATAGACTCGAAAATTATGTAGGCATTAGTGGAATTGCATTGGCATGGTTTAAAACATACCTATCTGACCGTTATCAGCTTGTAGCAGTAAATGAAGAGATGTCACACCGATCAGAAGTTCAGTATGGAGTACCGCAAGGCTCAGTGCTAGGACTGTTGCTTTTCACCCTGTACATGCTATCACTGGGAGATATCATTAGGAAGCATGGCGTTAGTTTTCATTGGTATGCTGACGATACTCAGCTCTATGTTTCTTCACGCCCTGACAAAACTTACTAATTCACAAGATTAAAGGAATGCATAGCTGATATAAAAAATTGGATGACTAGTAATTTCCTGCAACTTAATTCTGAAAAAAATGCATTTTTAATTATTGGACAAAAAAACTCCACAAATAGTAACCTAGAATACTGTCTAACACTTGATGGCTGCTCTGTCAAGTCCTCGTCGTCAGTCAGGAACCTGGGTGTGCTTTTGATACCAATCTCTCAATTGAAAGCCACGTTTCTAGCATCTGTAAAACTGCATTCTACCATCTTAAAAATATATCTAAATTACGGAATATGCTTTCAATGCAAAATGCTGAACAGTTAGTTCATGTGTTCATGACCTCAAGGATAGATTATTGTAATGCTCTACTGGGTGGTTGCCCTGCTCGCTAAATAAATAAACTGCAGCTAGTCCAAAACGCAGCAGCTCGAGTTCTTACTAGAACCAGGAAGTATGACCATATTAGCCCGGTTCTGGCAACACTGCACTGGCTCCCTATTAAACATTGCATACATTCTTGCTTATTACTTACATAGTACTAAATGGTTTAGCTCCCCAGTACTTGAGCGAGCTCTTAACGCATTATATTCCATCACGTCTATTGCGGTCTCAAAATTCTGGCCAGTTGATAATACCTAGAATATCAAAATCAACTGCAGGCGGTCGATCCTTTTCCTATTTAGCCCTTAAACTCTGGAACAGTCTTCCTAGCATTGTCGGGAAGCAGACACACTCTGTCAGTTTAAATCTAGACTAAAAACATATCTCTTTACTATGGCATACACATAAAACATTTTTAATTATTATTCAAATCAATTAAATGATTGTTAGGCTGCATTAATTAGGTCAGCCGGAACCGGGGAACACTTCCCATAACACCTGATGTACTCGTTACATCAGAATGGCATCTACGCTAATGTTAGTCTCTCTGTTTATCCCGAGGTTTACTGCAGTCAGCCGGATCCGGGCCGTATCCAGATTAGATGGTGGACCTGCGCCCAGAAGTGTATGCATAGAAGTGTCAATTTAGACTCACCCCTGAAATTTCCTCACCGACACGGCATCCTCAATACACCCGTCTCTGGCGTGATGACTGACCTTTAGAATATATTCCTATTAAATAATTGTTTAATCAACACGTCATCCTCAATAAACCCGTCTCCGGCGTGATGCCTCCAATCTTTTGAATATTCTGATCTAATATGACTTCTGACCTGTAAGGTTGCCAGAATAATAATCATACACTGTTTGTTAATTGGCCAGAGGAGAACTGGCACCCCGATTGAGCCTGGTTTCTCCCAAGGTTTATATTATGCCACCATTATGCCTCCATTATGCCACCTGATGGAGTTTTGGTTCCTTGCCACTGTCACCTTTGGCTTGGCTTGCTCAGTTGAGGACACACAATTTTCAACTAAATATCCGAATAAATTTAATTACTAAACTAAATTAACTATATCAACTAAATTACTGATCTGCCCACATTGTCACTATATGATAATTGAAATGAGCTAAATGACATCACCATTTTCTCCAGAGTGGCTGTACAGCCGTATCAAATTCTGTTGCATTATTTTTCTGTTTAACACTGTGAAGCTGCTTTGAAACAATCTGCATTGTAAAAAGCGCTATATGAATTAAGTTGACTAGATTTGACTTTATTTACAATTTTTTTACAGTATTATTAATTTATTAGTATTTCTTGCCAAATTTTACATTCTTAAGTGTACATTTTTAAAGAAACCTTAAGCATTACCCAAATGTTATCATGTAATCTTTATGGTACACACCAAACAAGGGAATTTATATTAATTTATAGAATAATGCCCCTAATATGATATATGATACAAGCATATCATAGGGTACACAAACAGATTCAAGTTTTTAAGACTGTATGATTAGTCACTTCAAACACTGATGCTCCATAGTCATAGGGGTAAACCGAGTTTAATAAACCTACAATGGTACAGGTAAAGGTACTAGACATAATGGGTCTCTGTGAAGAGTGTGCTACATGTTATGAACACTAGATTGTGCTGTTGGTCTTTTCAAATGGTCTAATAAATGATTAGCAAAAAAAGATGGCCAATTTAGTCTAAACATTTATTTCACTGTGAACTATTTTAATTTGAAGAGATACAGGGGGAGTGGCTTTATTGCATCTTATATGTCACTTTCCTCACAACTGATTAGATGATTAAGATGATTAGACTGATTAAAGGTGGGGAATTCACTTCATAGCAGTGCAACACATGCTATAATTTAAACAAAAATAAATAAAATAGTTAAACTTTGATTAATCAAACATGTCAAACATGTATACACCAATTCAAGATCAACTTAGGTGGCGAACGTTGGTCCTGGAGCCTCAGTCCTGCATAGTTTTGTTCCAACCCTGATAAAAACTCTCCTGCCTGTATCTTTCTAGTAACCCTTCAGACCTTGAATAGTTTGTTGAGGTGTGTTTGATTAGGGTTGGAGCAAAACTCTGCAGGACTATCGGCTGAAACTGAAATCGCCCCCTATACCCTCAAATAGGGCATTATTTGAAGGGACAGCCGTTGTAGCATTTGTCCGGCTTCACGAACTCGTTTTCATTCACTCCTTCAAGTGAACTATATTAGTGGATAACGTAGGCAATAGTGAATGAGGGTTTATGGGGCGATTTTGGATTCAGCCTCGTGTGTCCCAATTCGCATTCTGTTGAAACTGTATTTTCAACATAGTAGGCTATATGTTGAAATGAGTATTCGAAATGGAGAAATATTTCCGGTTAGAATTCGAAGTGCAGATCGATGCCCACTCTAACAGCTATATTGCTCACAGCAAGTTGGCAAGCTTGCACATTGCAAGTTGGACGATTCGTTTAGAACTACAATCACGGATTAAAAAGTGTTAAAAATTACAAACATGATGGATGTGCAAATCCGACGGTTAAGTAAAGAGGTTTAGATAAAGGGGTTTGAATTATCAGTATCTAACTTGACAAAAATAAATTTATTTCATATTATCCATATTGTAATTAATCTGCAACAGCATTGTGAACTTTTGTAATTAGACAGTTTTACAGCAGATGAAAGAAAATACTCTCTATGTCTCTCTTTTGAGCACCGTGGATCGGGGGGGATGTAGACCCGTAAGAAGAAGTGGAGATTTGAAGGGTGCAAAGCCCATGGCTGATATGTGTAAGAAAGGATCAATGTCTTGAACCTGATGCGAGCAGCAACTGGTAGCAAGTGTAGAGAAATAAGTAGAGATGTGACGTGGGCTCTCTTGGGGCATTTGTAGAGGTTTGATTGCACATGTCCCTCCAGAAGAGCACTGCAATAGTCCAGTCTAGAAATGACAAGCCTGGACAAGGAGTTGTAGAGCCTGCTCAGTTAGGAAGGATGATCTTCCTGGTGCTGTGCAAGGCAAACTGACATGTCTTTTCAATGTGGTCTTTGAAAGTCAGCTGATCATCAAATATTAGGCTACCCCAAGATTTTTGGCTGATCTGACTGGGATTATTGTTGATGATCCTAGCTGGATAGTGAAATTGTGCTGTACCATCGGATTGGCTGGTACTGCAGAAGAGAAGCCCTGTTTTAGCTAGATTGAGTTGCAGATGATGTCTTTCATCCATGCTAAGATGTTCAACAGGCAGCCCAAGATCTGTGCAGCTACCGTGGGATTGTTTGGTTGAAATGAAAAGTAAAGCTTTTTCATAAACAATAGCAATCATGCCTGACCAGATGGGGAGAGATGTCACACCTTCCATTCTGGCTACTACTACTAGCCTACTCACAAAGAACACTTGAACACACAGAGTCTGTGTATAAGACTTACACTGCTATGTTTTGTGTATATATAGTGTATTTCAATATTTTTTTCAATGTTATGTACCAGACAAATATGCTATATTGATGTTATAATAGTTTAAGTTAATAGGGAAAAATATCACTCTCCCTATATTTGCCCACAACCCCCAACGCATCTGCATAATTCTGAATACGTCTTGTTCCATGGAAGTTAAAACATATTGTACTCTCTTACTACCTCGCATGAGAAATATCAATAAGACCCAGCTTGTGATTTAAAGAGGGGCAAAGTCTCTGTGAGCTCCGAAGGTTCTTTATGCTGATCCGGAGTTGAGTGGATTGTGTGGAATGTGCAAATCATTCGCCGCTCGTCTGCGGTTTAACATCTCTTGCCACAAAATCTGTCAGGGGTAGTCGTAAGACTCAGACTGGACTGCAACGCGTACATGGATGGATTTCTTTCCAGTAGTAGCCTACAACAAGTTTGTGTACGAGCCGTGAAACCAATCACCGCTCACCTCACATTGTCTCTCAGTGAATGAGCGCTCACCGTTCTGTGCGTAGGACGCGCGCTCGGCTTGTTAGTCGTCTTGAGAGGGATACAAATAATACACAGTGATAGAATCTTCTCAGTCATTCTCCACCCGTCGTTACTGGAGATTGCGCATAGTAGTATACGGCCGAGAGAGAGATAGAGTAATGGGGGTTTTAGAAGCAAATAAAGAGTCAATGAAAGAGGCGAAAATGGAGAACGGCACCGGTTCTGCTAAGCGGCGGCACTGCCTTAGAGCTACCGTGGATGTGATGCCATTTGTGTTTTCTCTTCTGTCTTTCGCCTTTTGCTTCCTGCTGAGTTTCCAGACCAAGGAGATTAAAAACAGGATCGTGGATCTGGAGATTGGAAGTGGCGCGCGGCTCTTAAACCCGTTTCATGGGATTTCTATGGATCAGTTTAATTCAATGCTACAGGCGCGAGTGGACGAACTGCTATCACAGGTGTGTAATGCTTCCACAGCCATAACTCATTAAAGTAAACAGAACATCTTTCTTTACTCACAAAAATGAAACAATCCACACTCCTCAGGGTAATGACACCTGTGTGACTTTGGCCAGTGCACCTGCATGTGGACATTGTTCATTTAGGGCTCATTGTTCACTTGTTTTTTGTCTGTTTTATCTGATTCTGACAGCGATCTTATGAGCACTTGGTTAGAATAAGGACTGCCCGTCAAGTCTCACCACCTGAATGCAACTGCCCACCAGGTACTTGCCATTGATTTTGGTTTTTACTTGTTTAACTGCAAGTTTCAAGGCTTTGAAATGTATTCAGTAGTGGCTATCAGTTGCAATTTCACTACTAGTAACTATTTATACGAGTACTTATTTTATTGATAGGCTACTAAGTTCTTATCTTAGCTAGTATCTATTCAAATAGTCAGTACTTACTGATTATATATAGTAATCTTTCCTTTGCTACTATTTACCAGTTCTTTCCCAATAGTAACTATTCCATTGTTAGAGGTAACAAATTTTAAATGTTTGTATTACAGTTGTTGCTGGTAAAATACTAGTACTTATTTATCATTTACTAGTATCTATTCAGACATGAGTACCCATTAGAACTGTTCTAGTACATGTAGACAATGCTACAATATAGTAATTGTTTCTTAGTAGTGATAAGGCATGCCATACTGAGATTAGTGTTGCTGTTTATGAATGGGTTTATGCTTGTGACAGTATGCTGTGTTTTTGCCACCGGAATGCAGAACACAGGATTGAAATTAGCCTGGTTGATAGATAAATCATTCCTGGATTTGACAAGTGACAATAACATGCAATTATACATTCAGGTTCTGGATGTCAGTTTTGAACACTGTGGAACACTATTGAAAGCTTGTTGTGTAATATGTAAACTAGTGAGCTTATTATTATTTTCTAAATAAAAAAATACTTTTTGCAACACACAAATCTGATTGTAAGAGTTGCATCCAAAATGTTTTAAAAATATGTATGATAAATATGTGGTGTATAGTGAAAGACACAGACAGCTGGATATTGTTGGTATTGTTGTCTGTGAATGAAAGCACACATGGTTTAGTGAGGAGTGGTGAGGATCCCTCTGACTGCCATTTGACCACATATGTCACAATAAGTGGATGTGTATATTAGTCTACTTTACTTTTAAATCTTTCTGCATGACTGACATTTGTAGATTATAGTTGAAGACTGAGCTACTTGTATAACAAATGAATAGTACTTTTTTTTTTTTGTTGAATGCTTTCAAATGTTTTGTTGTCTTAGTCATTTGAGATTTACAGAATGCTTTTTTTTTTTTTTTTTGCTGAACACACTAAAAATATTAAATTCAACCAGCAGATGGAAACATAAATACTTGTGGTTGAGGTTCAGTAATCCAGGCAGACTGGACTAACACTGAAATCCACTGAAACACTGAACCTCAACAAGTGTTTGCCACAATTCCAAAAGTACACGTTTTTAATGACTAATTTGACTGCATCAAACTGTTGCTCTGTCTAAAAAGGCAATAAAACCAGACAGCCACAGCCAAATCATGGTGTTAAGCTGATAAGGAGAAAAAAAAAACTGACTGTTATTATCACTCCCAGCTTTCATAGTGTTCATTGCCAACTCATTCATGCTTCGATGAAGGTTATTTCTCAAACTGCCTTAATTGTTTTAGCATTGTTGGCACTTTTTGTTTCTACTTTTTGTCTTTTTTCCCATGTTCTCTCTCCTGAAATCTGCTTCTGCACGGGGGATAGTTGTTTCAAAAACCTCAAAAAACTTGGCAGCTGCTTACAGGCCCAATATTTGGGAAAAAAATATAATGCAGAATTCCAATGAAGTACACAGTGGAATTTCCCATGACTAGGTATTTGTGGAAAAAAGGAAAGGACAGATTATGGATGAAAGGGCCAGTGGGGCCAGTGCCCTGTGGGCTTCTTACTGGCAGGGGCGCTGAGCTATGGCCTGACACCTGGAAACAAGCTACTGCAGATGGTAAACTGATATTGATAGACAGACTTTTGAATGTGTATATGATCCAAGTCAAGTCAACTTTATTTATATAGCGCTTTTAACAAGCAGATTGTTTCAAAGCAGCTTCACAGTGTTAAACAGGAAAATAATGCAACAGAATTTTATTCAGCCGTATTAGCTGTTCTGGAGAAAACGGTGATGTCATCAGCTCATTTCAATTATCATTCAATGACAATGTGGGCATTAGAACAGTAATTAGAGCAATAATTTAGTTTATATGGTTAATTTAGTTTATTAATTAGATTTATTTGGATATTTAGTTGAAAAATATAGTGTCCCCAACTGAGCAAGCCAAGCCAGAGGCGACAAAAAGGGCCTAGGGCCGTCTTTAGGGCAGTGCAACTGGTTTGACCATGACCAGCCAGTGTTTTTCATTATATCATCGTACAGAATAGGTGGCTTGGTTGATAGGTTGGCTATGAGGCTCTGTTGGCTATATCTTCTTTAAAGTGGAAATATTTTCTGATTAATTTCTCTGTTCAGCCTGTCAAGGTCAGACGTAAGTTGTAATTCTAATTGAAAGTGACACTGACATGATTTTACATGTTTGAAACTGTAAAGCTGCTTTCTTTATATATATATATATATATATATATATATATATATATATATATTATATATATATAATATTTATATATATATATATATATTATATATATATATATATATATATTGTATGAAGTGCATAAATAAATGTGACATAACTTGACCGAATTGCAGAGCTTGTGCAAACATATTCACATCGCTATGATTAGATGCTCTCTTAACTGCTGTTTTCCTACCACTGTCATTTTTTTGTTGCATGTTTATTTTGTTATTGAGGGGAAAGTGCATAGCACATATTTAAATATTTGCCTAAACGCTGCTCTCACAGCTTGGCTGGCATTGGGAGGTTCATTGGGGTGGCATTGTTATGTTGCTGCAAAGGTATTTCAAAATCCTTTTTACCCCCAAGCGAGTAATTATTTTTTAATATAGTGTGTACTAGGGTAGGCAGGACCGATGCATACAGGTTCTAC
>JARQWZ010007111.1:0-12500 GCA_033150135.1 Gobio occitaniae
GTTGCGCGAGCTGAAGTTGCGCGAGCTGAAGTTGCGCGAGCTGAAGTTGAGCGAGCTGAAGTTGAGCGAGCTGAAGTTGCACGAGCTTACCTCTCCGAGATACTTCTTTTTGTAGCCTAAAGAAGAACATGCTGCACTTTAGAAATGAAACACTATCAGTTCTGTAGCCTATAGGAGGATCATTTATATTTGGTAACACTTTAGAATAATGGTCATTAGTTAACATTAGTTAACTACATTAGTTAACATTAACTAATAATGAACTGCACTTATAAAGCGTTTATTAATCTTTGTTAATTTCAACATTTACTAATGAGAGATAACCGCATTATTAAAATCTTGTTAACATTAGTTAATGCGGTGTGAACTAACATGAACAAACCATGAACAGCTGGATTTATATTAACTAACGTTAACAAAGATGAACAAATACAGTAACAAATGTACTGCTCATGGTTAGTTCATGTTAGTTAATACATTAACTAATGTTAACTAATGACCATTATTCTAAAGTGTTACCTTTTATTTTACCTTAAAATTACATTGACTTAATTTGATTTAAAAAGCACCTGCTGTAGCATCTTAGTTTTTTTCGTTGCACTAAACATTATTTGATTTAACATTTTGGAACAATTATATACTTTGGTTTTATTGAATTTCACTGGAAAATACTTTTTTCTTTACACTGAATTTAAAAACAAATGCTGATTTAAGTAACATCTTTGATTGGATTGCAGAATAATGCAGTTGTTGCCTTTAATTTCACCTTTCAGCCTTTTCATTTCCAATTAAATTTCCTGTTAATTTCAGATTGCGGACTTGTTTTCATTAGCCAAAAGCCAATTTAGCATGTTAAATACCAAATAAACATCTTGTTCATGTATATATTCATTACTTTATTGTGTAAAAAAAAAAAAAAAAACGGAAATCGGTATCGGAATCGGCCATGTAAAATCATGATCGGTGCATCACTAATTTCAGTCGGCTCATTATCGCTAATGCAGCTATTCTGTTAGCATCTGTGAATATAAAATGCAACAAGACTGTTTAGACAAGATTTATTTGGCCTGTTTTCGTTTTGTATAAATTGTATCTTAATTTTAATCAATGTTTTTAATGTAGTTGCTTCTTATTTTATAAGAAGTCAATATAACAAACAATAGCCTTAGCGCTGCATTGCACGCGTCTCATAAATGAACTGAAGATGGAAATTATATTTGAGTATTAATCGCCTTTTTTACAGTGAATTTCGTTTTGTATAAATTGTATCTTAATTTTAATCAAAGCGAATTTTGCTTCATATTGATGTTTAAATATTATACCCTATGTTGTTGTTGTTATTTGTTTTTTAGAAAGTTAATTGCTTTCTTTAAACTGAATTTCGTTTTGTATAAATTGTATCTTAATTTTAATTAAAAAAATGTATATAGTTGCTTCTTATTTTATAAGAAGTCAATATAACCGACAATAGCTTTAGCGCACGCATGTCTCATAAATGAACTGAAGATGGAAATTATATTTGAGTATTAATCGCTTTTTTACAGTGAATTTCGTTTTGTATAAATTGTATCTTAATTTTAATCAATGTTTTTAAAACGAATTTTGCTTCATATTGATGTTTAAATATTATACCCCATGTTGTTGTTTTTTTGTTTGTTTTTTAGAAAGTGAATTGCTTTCTTTAAACTGAATTTCGATTTGTATAAATTGTGTCTTAATTTTGGTTGTATGTTGGTAATATATTTGATATAATATAACTGGTATAATACATATATTAGTATATTTGACACCAATATAGCAGACAATAGCCTTAGCGCTGGCTCATGCATTTCACGTGTTTCTGACTGAAGCTGGAAATGATATTTGAGTATTGTGTGTATTTGATCGTTTACAAATGACACAGAAAATATTTGCCATTGAAATGAGTGAGCCAATGTTCAGTGTCACAATATTACTGGGGTTTTTTTAGCTCTTCTTTCAAAAACATTTCTGATTGAAATCTTGTTTTTTTTCGGCAGATAATTTAGCTTGCTTTAAGTAAAAACTTAAAGTAAAAAACATTTAGATTTTCCCCCCAGAAAACTATTTTTTTTACTTTTACTGTACTTATCTAGAAAACCTAAAATCTAGAAGGCCTACCTAAAGCTCATTTATTATGCAGGTCTTTGTTTCTCAGGAGTGATCACATTATTATTCATGAGCCGTTCACGCCTACTCGCATAAGGCCTGAGTAAAGAAAAAGTGTTTTACAAAATGTAAATGAATATATTTTTTTATGTGAATGAGTAGGCTCAATGATTCTCACATCAGTTTGAAGCAAAAACTCTAGGCAAATACACCATTAGTCAAAGGTCTTGTGGACACATATCTATTGTGTGGGCCTTAATTTTAAAACAAATTTTTTTTGTTTTTTCAAAAATCATGCACAAACATTATTCTCTCAAAAATACAAGCATGTGCAGGGTTCCCACTCTTTTTCAGCAACCATTTTCCAGTACTTTTCCAGGACATTTTCAATTTTACTACGGCGGGAATAAAAGACAAGGATCACGCCAAATATTGCTTTCGAAGTCTTTAAAAGCCGTACAGTTTTTGCCATTACTTAACAATCCAGCATTTTTCAATATGAGCTCTTAATCATACATTATGACTATGGAAGCTCGTTTACACCACAGAGTAGAAAGAAAAGGTAATTGTGACTTTTTATCTCGCTATTCTGACTTTCTCGTAATTGCGAGTTTACATATTTGTGATATAAACGCGAAAATTGTCGCAATTCTTTTTTCCTCAGAATTGGACTTTATAACTTGCAATTGCAGTTTAGATCTCACAATTCAGAGAAAAGAAGTCAGAATTGCAAGATATAAACTCGCAACTGCGCAAAAAAGTCAATTGTGAAGAAAAGGTCAGAATTGCGATTCTGACTATATCTTGCAATTCTGACTTTATAACACACAAATGTGACTTTATATCAAAATGATGTGATTAGTTAGCAGCTTACGAGTTAACATTCACTGCATACATTTGAGCAGTTATAGCATTAGCTATTAAACATCATTATTCAAATACTACTCACACGTATCAAACTCTTTTTCCTGAACATGTGCTTTCTGCAACTAGCGCTAATTGTTTGGGCCAGCAATAAACTCTTTATACTCGGCTAAAGAAATAACTTTTTTTTAAAGAATTTTCCCAGAAAACAACAAGATTTTCCAGGACATTTTACATTTTCTCTAATTTTCCAAGTGTTTTCCAGGACTGGAAAATTTGTTATCAATTTTCCAGGTTTTCCAGGACGAGTGGGAACCCTGATGTGAGAGCATGTAAGAGCATGTCAAAACTTCTAAAGGGCCCCAAAACAGCTCAGACTCCTAGGGGTTAAGGAACAGGGTGTGCAGTGTAAATGTTGCCATGTGATGTGTGTGTATGTGTGTATCATCGCTCACCTTGATGGCACACGGATGGGCATTTGTGGTTCCTGCAGCCCAGCATTCGCCCACAGCTCATGTCACACGGCGGGCAGTTGCCTGGACAACACTGAAAACAAACACACACCGTCAGGGACACAGAAACACGGAGTGTGTGTGATTGAAGTGGCCACGGAGTGTGAGGGAGATGCGCTCTCAGTGGAATGTGTGTGTGTGTGTGTGTTACACAAACCTTTCTCTTGCACTGGTGTCGGCTGCAGGTGCGGGTCTTGTTGCACTTTGACTCACACAGATATTCTTTATGACAGGGCAAGAGTTTGCTGTACCGGCCACAGCGACACGTCTTCTCTACCTCCTGCACACACACACACAGGTTAACTTCTAGACTAGGGGTGTAACGATTCGTTTTAACAACGATTTGAATCACGTTTTGAGGTTGTCGATACGATTCAAGGACGATATTGGTTAATTTAGAACGATACGATCCGAAACAATTCAGTGACTTGAAATCGATTCAGTAACTTTTTAGCCATAAATTGTGTGACTGAAATAAATATCTGGATACTGGTCAGTGCAGGTGAAGTTTCCTAGATTCCTGTTGTTTCTTGTAAGGGAATCAGGTAAAAATTAATTATGGATATAAACAAACAAGTAAACAACAATTAATGGCAAATGCATTCAAATTTTATTTGAATAAAGTGCAACCAACAGTTTAGGTTGAATTAACAGGAAGTTAACCTTTTCTGCTCTCATTTTCAATATTCAATACATTTTCAATAAAAGCACAGTAAGTGCAACCAACATTTCAACAGTAGGTTAACCTGCTACTTCTGCTTTTGTTTTCCAACATAAAAATATTACAATATTAACATCAAAAATAAAGTGCAACTAACTTCTCTTCAGGTTTAATTAATAGCAGGTTTACCTGCTACTTTTGCTGTTGTGTTTCAACATTAAAATAATATAAATACAATATTAATATCAAAAATAAAGTGCAACCAACATTTCTTCAGGTTGAATAAACTGGCTGAAGCTGCTACTACTCTCAGTTTAATAAACAAACAATATGTAACAAAAGATAAAATGTAACCAACTACTCTTCAATGACTCTACAGATTTTTTTTTCAAAAATATCAACATGATCTGAGCGCAGAACTCTTCTCTGTGCGTTCACTATGTCTCCAGCAGTGCTAAAGCTCGCTCTGCTGGCACACTGGGGTCAGGAATGCACAGGTCACATTTAGCCAGGGTTGAAAGTACAGGTAATGTTAGCTCTTTCTCCTGGTGGCTTGATCATTTCTCGCTGGTTGGCTTCTCCTCTGCCATCCGCCATGGCGATGATGTCACAGATAGGCAAACTGAATCGAGTAACGTTTGACGCCTTTATCATTAAAAGTGCTAAGAAAAAACATCCATATAAAGTCTGACGTGTTAAAATCCAATGCGTTATTTCCTATTATCGATACAATCGATTGATTACCTTTTAAAACGATGTTAGATCGATATATGTCGTCCGGAAGGCCAAGTTGCCGAGCACAGATCGATGTAGTTAGATCATAGGAAAATAAATCGATACATCGATGTAGTAGATGAATCGTTACACCCCTATTCTAGACCCATCTGATTCTAGACCCATCTGATCTAGAATAATCAGCTGGACGTAAACCAATCCGGTTTCAAAAGGGGCCACTCCACAGAGACGGCACTACTGTCGGTCACTGAAGCCCTGCGGATAGCTAAAGCTGAGTCCAAATCATCAGTCCTCGTCCTCCTTGATCTATCTGCGGCCTTTGACATGGTCAATCATCAAATTCTTCTGTCCACCCTCTCATCACTGGGCATCACAGGGACTCCATTGGTTTGAGTCTTATCTCACAGGTAGATCTTTCAAGGTTGCCTGGAGAGGAGAGGAATCCGAAGCACATCAACTGACCACGGGGGTTCCTCAGGGCTCAGTGCTTAGACCTCTCCTTTTCTCCATTTACACTACTTCATTAGGTCCTATCATTCAGGCACATGGCTTCTCATTTCACTGCTATAGAGACAGAGCGACACGCGTCATAATCTGAAGACCACGCCCACCGGGGGGGAAAACAATCCAACGCTCTCCATTGACTTTGCATTGCGTGAAGCGCATCCTTTGTCATTTCGGACTTATAACAAAAAACAGAACATTGTCTAAAAGCTGATATGTGACAAAGTGTACAACAAACAAGCTAAACAAAACCCACAACCAAAAACCCAGACGTTTTTATAAGCTATTGACCCAAAAAACAAGCGTTTAAGGACAAAAAAGTGGATACAGGCCATTGAGACACGTTATATTACACTGAGAACTACACACACTAGAGGAGAACGTGATCAGAGACAGGAAATATAACATATAAACCTGACATTTGGATATTTGACTTAACAGTGACAACATATTTACTGCACACATACGCATACTGAGGCATACTGAGTGTCAGGATCCCAAAATTGACCCATTCTTCTGCTGAAGCGTCACGTTTTACTGCCTTTATCCACTTTTGTCTCCTTAAACTCTCGTTTTTTGGGGTCGACAGCTTATAAAAACTTATTTCTGTGTTTTTTAGCTTGTTTGCTGTACACTTTGTCACATATCAGCTTTTAGACATTGTTCAGTTTTTTTGTTATAAGTCCGAAATTACAAGGATGCAGCCTCACGCAATGCAAAGTCAATGGAGAGCGTTGGATTGTTTCCCCCCCGGTGGGCGTGGCCTAATTACGCTCTGTCTCTATGCTGATGACACTCAGCTCTACCTTTCATTCCAACCAGACGACCCCACAGTAGCTGCACGAATCTCCAGCTGTCTGGCGGACATGTCCGCATGGATGTATTTCAGGCACTTGTTGCGCTTCCTCGACTCTTCACAACCAATCGCTTCGTGTTCCCCCAAGTTGTAAGTCGCTTTGGATAAAAGCGTCTGCTAAATGCATAAATGTAAATGTTAACTCCCCTCTAATCTGTAGCTACCTTCACACTGGGCTTTGATTCTGGGAAATGTGTGTGTCTGTGTGAGTCAAGTCAAGTCAGCTTTATTTATTTAGCGCTTTTAACAGTGCAGATTGCTTCAAATCAGCCTCCACAGTGTTAAACAGGAAAATAATGCAACAGAATTTTATTCAGCCGCATAATGGAGAAAAATAAACCTTGGGAGAAACCAGGCTCAGTCGGGGTGCCAGTTCTCCTCTGGTCAATTAACAAACAGCGTATTATTATTATTCTGGTAAATTTACAGGTCAGAGGTGTGGGATTACGCAGGGTTTTTCCTACATTGAACATTTATTGGCGGCCGCCAAAACAAATTTTTGTCCCGCCAAAGCCTTATTTGATCAGTTATTGTGATTTATGAGTGATGTAGAACAGATGACTGCTGCACTTGAGTTAACTGAGTGACAGAGAGAATGATCAGAGTTCCTCTCGCACGCTCTCTGTCTTCAAAATAAGCATTCTTAGCTTTCTAATATTTCACATATTACGTTAATCAAAATCAAAAGGTCGGAAGACCGAATCCATGTTGCATGTGGCGCTATCAGACGATGTTTCCCTTTAATTACCGCTGGGTGTGAAATGCGCTCAAAAAACATTGACTGATTCTCTGACCAGCTGACATAAAGCATACTTTAAATAAACAGGGAACAAATCCTATCCGGTTATGAAGTGTTTTCTGTGTGTTGACAAATCTTTCGCAATGTTCTAACAGACGGGATTCACACACAACGCGTCTGCCAATGTCCGGTTCGCCACCTAATGACTCCTTTGAACCGAATCATTTTAACGACTGGTTAGAACTGATCTGTCCCACACTGAACTCACGAATCAGTTTAATCATTTACTCAGGACAACATCTGAAATGTAAACACAAGTGTGCTTACCCAATTTAGCAAGAGTGGATAGTAAGAATTATTTTTAATTATCAACAGTCTTTCAGCTTATTTATGTGGACAATGTGTAGTAAAATAAACAGCCTAAAATCATTTAGTTTAGACTGGAGTGAGGTGAACCCAGAACAAATTTGTTGTTAGCTAGCTGATTGTATATGGCAGAAAATTGTATATGGCAGAAAATTAGGCTATTTGTTCATTTTTTTAATACTATTTTTTAATATTGATATGATTACCAAAACAATTATCAGTAAATAGTGTAAAAATGAGGAACAAAAACAAACATCAAGGTATCAAAATAAGATAAGCAAAAGTTACAAACTTTCTTTGAATTGATTTCAAATTTATTGTCAGTATTGTGCTTGCAGATCAAGTGGGTAGGGTTTTTTTTTTTTACCGTGCGTGTGTGTGTGTATGGATGACCATGTCTGTCAGCCACCACCGAAGACCATTTTTGACCCAGGAAAAACACTGTTACGAATTTAAGAAAGTACATTGCATTTAGCATTTAAGGTAAAAATGATGATATCAGATGAATTAGTCTGCTATGCAAATCTTCCAGACCTGTTTTTACTGATTTCAGAGGCTCTAGCAAGAGTCTCCTTTCCTGCCAGACCTGTTTTCTCTATTGTGTTTTAAATGAGTCAGATCACTGAGATTCCACCTTTCGGAGCCCAGACGTTGCCCCTTTTGTCTTTAATGGCTCTGGGATGGCTCTTGGAATTGGAGTTCCTGGCCAGTATCAGCATGCGAATAGTTATGCTGATTCAATGGGACTGGTAGGGCTTTCATAGTAGGGTGTGTCCTTTTACCTATACAACATTTGCATTGTATTGTCCAGAGTGTCTCCTCCCCTGCTGTATAATCCCTCCCCCTGAAATGTAGATAAATTACAATGGACAACTCCTTTAGTTAGACTTGGAACCTCAGCCGAAGAACAGCACGATTCTCAATAAACGAGTAACGTCTGCTTTAAAGATATCCAAGTTCTCCTGGTCTCTTCTTCAAATGAGGAAAAGGAAATTCACAACAGAGGTCATAATAGATCGGAATATTCGAAAGATCAGAGTCATCACGGCGGAGACGGGTTTATTGAGGATGCCGTGTCGATGAGGCAGTTGCAGGGGAGTCTAATGGACACGGTTTCTGCAGACACTTCAGGGTCATGCGTTGGTCATGTGTGAGTGTGTGTGTGTGTCTGTGTGAGTGTGTGTGTCTGTACGTGTGTCTGTGTGAGTGTCTGTGTGTGTGTGTGTGTGTGTGTGTGTGTGTGTGTCTGTGTGTGTCTGTCTGTCTGTCTGTGTGTGGGTCTGTGTGTTTGTGGGTCTGTCTGTGTGTGTGTGTGTGTGTGTGTACATGTGTGTACCTGTCGGCAGGTCTCACAGGCTCCTCTGTGGCAGCGCATTGAGCAGGTGTGTAAACCACAGTCCAGTTTTTTCCCGCATGTGTCTCCACAGGTGGGCACATCAACCGTACACGGCAACACACTCTCTGAACAAACACACACACACACACCTGTTTGGGACACTGGTTCTGACAGGAAGCATCTCACTGAGCTCATTATGTGCATAAACGGTTCACACATTTAGATGTTTTTTGAAAGTCACTGCAGCTCGTGTGTGTGTGTGTGTGTGTGAACTTACTCGTCTTCCCACAAGAACAGGAGCGATTCCCGGCGCGAGGGCATCCTCCACAGTCTCCGGCGTGACACACGCGCTCACACGTGTGATTCCCACAGGCCAGCGGGCGTCCGCACACCTGCAAACACACGGGACAGCGGTGAGACGCACACACACACACACACACACACACACCAGAGGAAGAGAACACACACCTGGTCACAGTGCCACTCCGGGCTGGCACACGGCCGCTCCGCCCGCCGCCGGCCACACGCACACGCCTGCAGACTGACCCTGGGGCACGCCTCACAGTCACCTGTCAGAGAGAGAGAGAGAGGGAGAGAGAGTGTGTGTGTGTCTGTGTGTCCACTGGAGGAGGGCGAGTGTGTGTAAGTGGGCGTACCTGCGTGGCAGGGGTTGGCACAGGTGTGTGTGCGGCACGGGAGCGCCCGTCTGCAGATCTGTGTGCAGCTCCAGGCTTTAGCGCTGCAGCGGCGAGGAACACGGGACGACTTCCCACACAAACACGACACACTCACCATCTGTGGGCAGGGCGGACACGGGCCTGACACACACACACACACAGACACACACACAGACACACACACAGACACACACAGACACACACACACAGACACACACACACAGACACACACACACAGACACACACACACAGACACACACACAGACACACACACACAGACACACACACACAGACACACACACACAGACACACACACACAGACACACACACACAGACACACACACACAGACACACACACACAGACACACACACACAGACACACACACACACAGACACACACACACAGACACACACACACACAGACACACACCAAGAGAGACACGCAACACATACATTTACATTTATGCATTTGGCAGACGCTTTTTTCCAAAGCGACTTACATTGCATTCAAAGGTACACATTTTACATTTTTGTCAATTCTTGCTTTCCCTGGGAATCGAACCCATGACCTTGCGTTGCTAGCGCCACACTCTACTGTTTGAGCTACAGGAAAGCCTATAACTACACTTCAGGAACACAACTGCTCTGTAATGAGTGTGTGTGTGTGTGTGTGTGTGTGTGTGTGTGTGTGTGTGTGTGTGTGTGTGTGTGTGTGTGTGTGTTTACCTGGATGGCACAGCAGCAGGCAGTGATGCCCACACGATGGCTTCACCTCACGACCACACACCTGTCCGCAGGAATGTGGGAGGAGCCAGGGGTCGGGTGCTGGCTCCGCCTCCTTCCCACAGTAGCAGTGGTAGCGGGTGGGCGTCTGGCGGGGACTGTACTCGTGCCGGCACTTCGGGCTGAGGGACACACACACAGCGTTCGCTATTGGTGCTCGAGGGCGAGATGCTGCGAGCCGATTGGTCGGATACTCACCACGGCCACGGATGGTCTTTCTTGCCGAAGTCGTCGTCGGTCACTGAGGACACCAGGAAGACGGAGTCCTTCGCCCATTTCTGGATGCAGGTGATGTGGAAGATACAGTAGCAGCCGACGCAACTCCACACCTGAGACACACAGACACACTCAGACACACTGAGACACCTGTGTGTGTGTGTGTGAGAACGTGAGTGAGTGATTGAGTGTGTGAGTGAGAGTGAGTGAACGTGCGTCTGAGCGAGTGTGAGAGTGAGTGAGCGTGCGAGCAAGTGTGTGTGAGAGTGAGTGTGTGTGAGTGAGAGTGTGAGAGAACGTGCGTCTGAGCGAGTGTGAGAAAGTGAGTGAGCAAGTGTGTGTGAGAGAGTGAGTGTGTGTATGAGAGTCTGAGAGAGTGTGTGTGAGAGTGAGTGTGTGTATGAGAGTCTGAGAGAGTGTGTGTGAGAGTGAGTGTGTGTATGAGAGTCTGAGAGAGTGTGTGTGAGAGTGAGTGTGTGTGAGTGAGAGTGTGAGAGAAAGTGCGTCTGAGCGAGTGTGAGAAAGTGAGTGAGCAAGTGTGTGTGAGAGAGTGAGTGTGAGAGAGTGAGTGTGTGTATGAGAGTCTGAGAGAGTGTGTGTGAGAGTGAGTGTGTGTGTGTGTGTGTGTGTGTGTGTGTGTGTGTGTGTGTGTGTGTGTGTGTGTGTGTGTGTGTGTGTGTGAGTGAGTGAGTGAGAGTGAGTGAGCGTACGAGCAAGTGTGTGTGAGTGAGTGAGTGTGTGTGTGTGTGTGTGTGTGTGTGTGTGTGTGTGTGTGTGTGTGTGTGTGTGTGTGTGTGTGTGTGTGTGTGTGTGTGTGTGTGTGTGTATGTGTGTGTGTGTGTGTGTGTGTGAGTGAGAGAGTGAGTGTGCGTCTGAGCGAGTGTGTGTGAGTGTGAGCGTGCGTCTGAGCGAGTGTGTGTGAGTGTGAGAGAGTGAGTGAGCGAGAGTGAGTGTGTGAGTGAGTGTGTGTGTGTGTGTGTGTGTGAGTGAGAGAGTGAGCGTGCGTGCGTCTGAGCGTGTGTGTTTAAACTGTGTTTAAGTGAATACTCTCCAAGCCTGTCATTTTGAGATATAGGCTATTTTGTTGTGTATTTGATGGTTTAGTCGCGCACACGAAGCATATGTGCAAGTCGGTCCGTTTCGCAGAGTGCGTACACACACACACACACACACCCGCCTTGAACTTGGAAACAGCATCTATTGCGCGGATTATTGTGCTTTTCATTTAATCAAACACGTTCTGCAATTTAGCCAAAGTGGAGAGAGCATTTGACAACAATCACGGATTGTGCTGAATCTGACGTTAAATGCATGTTTGGGGAGAAATGACAGCGCGCGCTGAAGGGAAGGAAGTTGTGCTAGACGATGCGCGAGCATAGTTTATAATAGTTTTACCTCATATATTCTTTTTTTAATCCTTGGAAGCGTCCTTTAATCCTTTAATCCTGTGATATTGTGAAAGTGTAAGCAGACTACATTTTTGTTTAGTTCTCTGGCCATCGTCAATCTCTCTCTCCTTTACAGTGTGTAAGTGAATGTCGTGATATTACTGATCATGTGAAGATTTTGCAGTGGCGCTGAAAATCCAGCGGCGCCGCTGCGCCGCTGTGAATACATTGTAGGGGAAACACTGATATAAGCTATTAGGGTTATTATTGGTACTGCGCTGTCTATTGACTTGAGTTGATTTGAATATGTCTATAATGGCTAACGTGCGTGCTTAAGTGAACGCTCAAGTTTAATACAATGATCATAATGTAAGGCAAGCATTCGCATTTGTGCAATCCATTTTTGCTCGGCTGTGGGGGTGTTGCAACGCCTGGGTGATGTCTCATCCAATGGTGCCGCAGATTTGTAGTATTACTAATTCCCCTCAGCATTAACATTACAAACGTCGACATCGCACCGAAAGCCGCCATTTAAGCACTGAATGAATGAACGAACGAACGAACGAATGAATGACATGCACGCCTCTCGCTCCTTTGTAACACCGCACAAGGCCAATAAGAGGGTGACATCTAGTGGAGAAGACTAGTAAATAGATTTACCTTAATCCAGGGCTCGACATTAAGCATGTTCACGTGCTTGTCCTTCAGACAAGAAAATCCACTTGTCCGAGTAAAA
>JARQWZ010007111.1:17500-25000 GCA_033150135.1 Gobio occitaniae
CACACACACACACACACACACTCTCAGATGATCTAGTGTGTGTGTTCCTCCTCTATCTGTGCGCTGGACTCTGGGATCTTCACACACACACACACACACTCTCAGATGATCTAGTGTGTGTGCTCCTCCTCTATCTGTGCGCTGGACTCTGGGATCTTCTTCTCCAGTT
The DNA here is from genome assembly GCA_033150135.1 of Gobio occitaniae. Lineage (NCBI taxonomy): Eukaryota > Metazoa > Chordata > Actinopteri > Cypriniformes > Gobionidae > Gobio > Gobio occitaniae. The sequence goes on from JARQWZ010007111.1 coordinate 17,670, forward strand.
TAGTGACTCTCTTCTTCAGTTTTCCCTGCGCAGCCTCGTGTTCGGCCAGCAGGCGGGCGTAGCGGGTCTGGAGCTCCTCCACCACACCGCCGATCTTCACCACCTTCTCCTCCATGTCTTTGGGGTCGGGCCCTTGCTTGGCCAGCTCCAGATCCAGAAGATTGTCCTGTGGATAAAGTCAAAGAGCTCTGGGCATCACAAACCCTGATCCTCCAACACGCGATCAACAGATTTAGATAATGAACTCGTTATTCTAAGTATTGAGTAGAGCAACACCCTAATGAGTTGTCAGAACTCAAAAGGTTGAATGAGAATTAGAGATATTTTGCAAACTAATTCAGAAAATTCCAACTTGCTAACAGTTAATAGTTTGTCTAAACTAAAGGAAATGAGTTCACACAACTCAAAACAATGACACAGTTCAGTTTACTTGAGTGCTGTGAACTCAAAGGAAAGTGCTAGTACTCATATCAGAGCTTATTTGTCTGATTTAAGTTGGTCCTACTCAAGCCAGTGAAGTGTCCTGAGCATCAGGGGTTACTGTGTGCACATCAGTCTGAGGAGCTAGGGCTAGGGCTAGGGTTAGCACTTCTTCTAGTTTAACGACGGGATAAACGGTCAGCGCTCCGGCTCATGGTCCAGAAGGGCTGAGCCTCGTCTCTTAATGAGTCATGGGTGTGTTTGGGGCGCAACGAGCAATAAACCAATCAGAGCCTCATCTCCCTTTCCCTTTAAAAGCCAGTTGTGATGCGCGATGAGAGGATTCACTGTTGACATGAGGAGAGACTGAACGCTTCTCCAGAGTGTGTGAGTGTGTGTGTGGGCATGTTTTTGTGAAATATCAGGACACAAATGTGTATAATGACATGAGTATTACAAAAAGAGGGTGAAATATGAGGACGTTCCCCATGTCCTCACTTTTCAAAATGCTTATAAATCACAGAATGAGGTTTTTTTCACAGAAAGTAAACTGCACAGTCTCCTGTGATGGGTAGGTTTAGGGGTAGGGGCAGTGTGTGTGTGTGTGTGTGTGTGTGTGTGTGTGTGTGTGTGTGTGTGTGTGTGTGTGTGTGTGTGTGTGTGTGTGTGTGTGTGTGTGTGTGTGTGGGCATGTTTTCGTGAAATATCAGGACACAAATGTGTATAATGACATGGGTATGACACAGGTATTACAAAAAGAGGGTGAAATATGAGGACGTTCCCCATGTCCTCACTTTTCAAAATGCTTATAAATCACACAGAACAAGTTTTTTTTCACAGAAAGTGAACTGCACAGTCTCCTGTGAGGGCTAGGTTTAGGGACAGGGGCAGTGTAAGGGGATAGAAAATACGGTTTGTACGGTATAAAAACCATTACGCCTATGGAATGTCCTCACATTTCACAAAAACAAACATGTGTGTGTGTGTGTGTGTGTGTGTGTGTGTGTGTGTGTGTGTGTGTGTGTGTGCGTGTGTGTTGCTGTGCGTCCCTGTATGTATAATAATGTGCACAGGCGGCGATCTGTTGGTGTGTGTGTGTGTGTGCACATGTGTTTGAGAGTGTGTTAAATGCAGTTACAAAGCAATCGATTGGTTTTGTTTAACTCTGAAACACTTTTCGAGTTGTGTTGTGGTAAGATTAGCTGCGGGTAGAGCCAGTTGATTGCCAAGTGCAACCATTCCATGTCATCGACATAGAACACAAACAAAATGGCACCGCCTATTGTCCAAATATATAATGGAGTTTTTAAATAACGCAGATCTTTCATGGGTTTTCTACGACATATTTCAGTGAGAGACATCATTTATGTTATATTACGCCATACAAGTCTTAACCCCAGGGGATCCCTTTGAATAACACACACATACTGCACTACACTCTAAAAAAAAAGGTTCTATATGGCACCAAAAATGGTTCTTGGCTCGTAATCATAGGGGAACCTTTTTTAGTGCTATATAGCACCAATTTTGGTTCTTCAGCGGTTCTTCAGAGGTTCTTCCCCAGTTCTTTGACTAAGGTGCTATATAGCACCGCTGAAGAACCACTGAAGCACCAAAATTGGTGCTATATAGCACTAAAAAAGGTTCCCCTAAGATTACGAGCCAAGAACCATTTTTGGTGCCATATACCCCTTTTCCACCAAGGCAGTGCTAGAGCTAGTTCAGAGCCAGAGCTAGTCCCAGTTCATAGTTGGTTCGACTGAGGAGCTTCTAAGAACCGTTTGCTTTTCCACCTTCTGAGAGCCACAACAGAGCCAGGTCTTACGTCACTGTATACGTCTCATCTCTCTCAGCAACGCTAGCGAGGCAGCGGCAGTGTTGCCAAGTTGGGCTACTTCATCACTGTTGCCGTGGGCTGTTTTTCATGTCCGCGGGTTGAGGCGACCCCAATTATGTGATATGCAATAATGCGAATTTAAGTAGGCAACCATGCCAAAAAAAAAACATATTTTACCCCCAAATGTGATTTTTACCGGGGAAGCCCCCCTGAAACGTGATTGGGCTTGTTTTGAGTAGCAATTGGGCGGGTTTTGTTGTGAAAACCTGGCAACCCTGGGCAGCAGAAACACACACACACCAGGCTTGTTCGAGATGCATCGGCGCTGCGCAGACCGATCCACGTATGATATTTTTTTAAAAACCTGCATGAGTGAATCAAAAGCATAAGGAGTCATGTGCTCTCGCTGGACTCGTTATCATACGGCGATCGGTCTCTGCACAGCACCGCTGCGAACAAGCCTTCCATCAACAATGCAAACGTTGCGTTACTATTGATTCACATGGCTTTACGATCCTACATCGGCATCAAAACACAACGAAAACACAGCGAATCCAACACATTCGTGCAGCTCGCCGTCATTTGTATAGACGGAGATTACAAACGAGCAGCAGCTGTTAGCTCCATTAGCTGCTATTTCAACAATGGCGGATCTCAAGTGTGTGTTGGTCTTGTTGACTCCGCCCCCAGCGCCTGACGTAATCGGTTCTTACTTCTAGCCCTGTTCTAGCTCAGCAATGTTTTGGTGCTACTTAAGAACCACTTTTCCTGGCTCGGAGCTGGGGCTTTGGGTGTGGAAACACAAAGAACCGATTTGAAACTAGGCTCTGGCTCCGATCTAGCTCTGGCTCTGCTTTGGTGGAAAAGGGGTATAATAGAACCCCTTTTTTTTTTAGAGTGTATTGACTTTAGAGCAGGTGTGTGTTGGTCAGTGGTGTTCAGACCAGACTCCCATGGGTGAACAGCTGGACGTGAACATGAGAGCAAGTCTCCATTGTGCCGGGATTGGGGCGTTGAGTTTTGGACAAAGGGGGTCTAGGAAAAGCTTCAGGGCATTGCTCTCATACCTTCATGAGGATTTGTCGCCCCTTCTCCTCCAGCATGGCCTTGGCATCCGGATACTCGGTCAGCGCCTCCATCAGGTCGTCTTTGGACAGGCAGAAGAGGTCCGAGTAGCCAATGCTGCGGATGTTGGCGGTTCTGCGATTGCCCGCCCTGCTGCCCTTGATGTTGAGGATGCTGATCTCTCCGAAGTAGCTGCCATCACTGAGCACCACGAACTGCGTGACTCCGTCATCCGCCACCACGGCCAGCTTCCCCTCTTTGATGATGTACATCTCGCGGCCGATGTCGCCCTTCTTGCAGATGTAGTCTCCGGGGCTGTAGACCTGCGGCTGGAGCTTCAGCACCAGCTCCACCAGCAGCCCGGCCTCGCAATCGGCGAAGATGCGCACTTTCTTCAGAGTGTCCAGGTGCACGTTTATAGCGATCTCCGCCCTCAGCTTGTCCGGCAGGTACTTCAGGACCTCTCTCTCGTCAACTGCTTTCTTGTTGGTCCACAAGTAGTCGAACCACTTGATGACCCGTTTCTCCAGGTCTTTGGTGACCTTTCGGAAGCTCATGTACTGTTTGATGGCATCGATGCGAGCCTGGAAATCCGCCCGTGCCGCGTTTGCGTTCGTGATCATCGAGCCGACGTTTCCGACGATGGTGGCGAAGATCAGCACGCCCACCAGGAAGTCCGTTACCACGAAGAAGTACTCTGAGTTCTTGACGGGGGGTGGAGTTTCGCCGATGGTGGTGAGGGTGAGGGTGGACCAGTACATGCTGTACGCGTACTTCCTCACCAACCGGCCGAACTCCGGGTCCGTGGTGTCCGGGTACACGAAGGCGTCCGTCCCGAAGCCGATGGCCTTGGAGAAGGAGTAATACATGCAGGCGTTCCAGTGGATGATGATCACGATGTACATGACGAGGTTGGAGATGCGGAACACGTTGGGAAAGTTAGTCCGTGTTTCGGTGCGCTGGAAGAACTCGAACAAGCGGTTGACCCTCAGGAGCTTGTTCATTCGGATCTCCGGGAACCTCAGCCCAAAGTACAAGTAGAAAACATCAGTGGGAACCATTGAGGCCAGGTCCAGTTTGAACTGGAGGCTCTGCGTGTAGCGATCGCGGAGCTTCTTCTCATCTTTCACCAAGAGACCCTGCTCCAGATACCCTGCAAACACACACAGCGTTCAGCGCGCTCCGCGTTCGGTGTGGACCGGTGTGTGGGGAAGGAGATGGGACTCACCTGTCCGGGTCCGGAACACCATGTCACACAGATACACCACATCGGATAAGAAATCGATAAAGAACCAGTACATCAGGTAGTCCGTCTGCAATTCCTCAAAGCAAGCTCTGAGAGAGACAGAGAGAGTCAAGCGGAGGTCCTGATAATGCTGAGTTCACACTGCACGAGGGATCGCGACAAGCCGAAAGTACCCTCTTAAACATGCTGGGTCATTTCATCAACATGTTTAAAAGGATCGTTCACCCAAAAATGAAAATTCGCCCATCATTTACTCACCCCCAAGTCATCCGAGGTGTGTTTGACATTCTTCTTTCAGACGAATAAAATCTGAGTTATATTACTAAAGTCCAGGCTAATCCAAGCATTAGAATTTGATTCATAGTTGCTCTGTTTTTGAAGTCCATAAAAAGTGCATCTGTCCGTCATATAACTGCTCCACGCGGCTCTGGGGTGTTAACAAAGGCCTTCTGAAGCAAATCGATGCGTTTGAGTAAGAAAAATATTCATATTTAAAACTTTATCAAGTAAACTTTCGGCTGACCGCCTTCTGTGGAAAAGTGTTGAATGTTGAAAGTGAAACTCAAGATGCGTTCGTGACGTCATGACCTGGTCGCGTTAGTCTTTCCATCTGCAGGGGAACTTTCAACACTTTCTCCATAAATTGAACAGGGAAGGCGGTCTGTCGAAAGTTTACTTGATCAAGTTTAAAATATGGATATTTTTCTTACACAAACGCGTCGATTCGCTTCAGAAGGCCTTTATTAACACCCCAGAGCCGCGTGGAGCAGTTATATGACGGACAGATGCACTTTTTATGGACTTCAAAAACAGAGCAACTATGAATCAAATTCTAATGCTTGGATTAGCCTGGGCTTTTGTAATATAACTCAGATTTTATTCGGCTGAAAGAAGAATATCAAACACACCTCGGATGAGCTGAGGGAGAGTAAATGATGGGCGAATTTTCATTTTTGGGTGAACTATCCTTTTAAGTCAAGTCAGCTTTATTTATATAGCGCTTTTAAAAACGCAGATTGTTTCAAAGCAGCTTCACAGTGTTAAACAGGACAATAACGCAATAAAATTTGATTCAGCTGTACAGCCGTTCTGGAGAAAACGCTGATGTCATCAGTTCATTTCAATTATCATACAGTGACAGTGTGGGCTTTAGATCAGTAATTTAGTTTAATAATTAGATTTATTTGGATGTTTAGTTGAATATTTAGTGTCCCCAACTGAGCACGCCAAGCCAGAGGCAACAGTGGCAAGGAAACCAAAACCCCATCAGGAGCAGAATGGAGGAAAATAAACCTTGGAGAAACCAGGCTCAGTCGGGGGGGCAGTTCTCCTCTGGCCAATTAACAAACAGCGTATGATTATTATTCTGGAAACTTTACAGGTCAGAGGTCATAATAAATCGGAATATCGAAGTCATCACGCCGGAGACGGGTTTATTGAGGATGCCGTGTCGATGAGGCAGTTTCAGTGGAGTCTAATTCCTATCAAATGATTACTGTGCAAAGAGGAAAATGTCTGTAGTCTCACATTGTAGAAGTCAAACAATCAGACGACGACTTCCAAACTGCTGAAGTGTTCCCTGATAAGTGTGCCGTACGCATCAGACCTTCAGCCAGTCTGAGACTAGGCATTGGTCAAAACCCGAGGGTAAATCGTGCAGTGAACTCGGCACACGTGTGGCACCAAATATTCAAGTTCATCACAAATCTCATTATAACCCTTCAGATTTCTCCGACGACCAACCAGTGTTAGGGGTAACGAGTTAAAAAATAACGGATTACAGTAACGATATTACTTTTTTGGGTAACGAAGTAAAGTAACGCATTACACTAAAAATATTGGTAACTACACTACTTTACTAGACTATAGGAACGCGCTTTCCTGCGTTACTCAAGCCGTGTTTGCCTGTGTGTAAAGATCTGATATGTTTAAGTGCTGCGTGCACCGTTGCCATAGAGCAGTGTTTCCCAACCGAGGTGCCGTCTGACAAGAGCAGGAGTGCCGTGTAAAAGTCCTTCAAATTCTCTCTTTGTAAACTTTGTTCAATGCATATAGTCCTGCAGTATGTTCGAATACCAGTCATTTTCGCCGTCATCACAAATGAGAAGTTGCGCGCGCTGTGAGAATATTTTGTCTATGTGCACTCATCCGAAAGCGCGCACACGTCTCACAGTGCGCAAATATTGAGTTCTCTTTCAAGTTTTGCTCTTGAACGGACAAACTCACACAAAAACTATGTCAACATGCCCATCTTGATGAGTATCCTAGCAGACATAGTCTGTATATGCCTTAAAACGACGCATATCCGAGCATTAGGTCTAAAAGGGGCAGTATTATTAGGTCTTAAAGGGGCAGTAGCCTTTACTGCTGTCTGTTTAATGTCAAACAACCAAAGACAAGGGCATCACTCACTGCTCTTGATTGAATAGATTTTGTAAATTTAATAGGATTAATGTTTAATTTATACAGTCAAATATGCAATGTTATTTTACATTTGATTTCTGTACCTGAAAACTAATGTTAGACGTACCTGAAAAACCTGAAAAGCATTGTTTATTTTATTAGTGTCTTTGCTCAATAGTATTTATTTGTGCTGCTGCTTGTATTTAAATTATTTGTTCTTATTATTTTCTTTATCTTTATTTGACAGTAGTCCTTTTTGTTTGTTTGGGGAAACACTGCCATATCCATGATGTTTGTCCATATATCTACACGGTAAATTAAGAAATGGGAAAGTAAAGTAATAAGTAGTGTAGTTACTTT